>JAQFYE010004029.1:0-14101 GCA_034694305.1 Protaphorura glebata
GAGTCTTCTGAACTATCCATGCATTGCATTGCACTGGCTGTGTGGACATGGACGCACTTTGGTATACACTTGTCTGGTCAAAACCGACCTCCGCCATTCCGGAGTGGCGGAGGTCGGTTTCGACCAGACAAGTGTATACCAAAGTGCGTCTACAGCCAAAAAATCGATCGTAATGAGGGGTGCGGCCCTTTACCAACTGACGGCGGCCATGACACCCCAGTAAGGAAATAGGGAACAGTAGTGACCAATCTGAAAATAATTTTATCTACTGTTGTTGAAACTTTATGTGCCTGAATCTTAAGTTACCCCCAAATGTTTTAGTACTTTTAGTCAGTTGTGAATTTCACATAAAGGGTCCCTAAAACATTCTTCAGGATCGATCTATAGAAAAATTTGTTAATAATGGCGATCATCAGGAATTTACTTTGTGAATTTATCGAAGGAGACTTACGTTAAACCATTTTTTGTTACTAGTTTGAATTTGATTCTCTTTGAAACAGCGACTGCAAGCAAGAAACGTGTGGCTCGACGATTGGCGGCTATAGAAATGTATAAAACATTCGAGATGTAAATCTGCCTTCCCTCAATTCTTGACCGGACTATGATGGCTTCTGATTTTTGATTTATTCTTAAGTTACCCTTCTTAGAATTTATTTAGTGACGGCATAATACTTACTGTTGAGAATACGAATCTAATGGTAATGTCATTCAGTTTAATTGAGTAAGTTAAGTTTTGAGATTTGTTGATCCTTCTATATTGTCAATCCTCTTGAACGTATTTTTGTTTACATTTTGGGTTTAGCTTCAGGTTTCGGTCGGTGGTTAGTAGAAATTGAGCTAAATAGTTAATGTTGATATCTTTGACCGACTATTCCTGACTTTACGTGGTCAGGATCATTTAAAATATTTGGAAATTTTTGGACACGTGTAAGAGGAGGAAATATTGATAGAAAAATGAAGACGCATAACTTCTGGATTTTGGGTTTAGTTTCGGTGGTGGGGTAGAACTCGTGCTAATTAGTTCAACATTTGTATTATTTTCCGACTTTACCGAATTTATGTAGTAAGAATTATTTAGAACTCGAAGTTTCTGGACACATGTAAGAGGAAGTAGGATCGATGGAAAAATAAATATTACTTACTCCTGTTGCAACAATTTCCTTAGAATTTTTTATTTACATGGATTTGAGTGAAGTGAAGGGCAAAGTTGACTAGTACATAGGATGAAGAATAAATTAGTTGAGAAGGCCAAGGGCAAAAATTTTGTTCATTCATTCCACGTAATTATGTAAGTTTTTGTCACTTGGACAGAAAGACGGTTGAAGTTGAAGTACCTTTCCCAGAATTAGAGCCTTTAATTAACATTAGTAACATCATAATTAGCATCATGAAGTCAGGTTTACGAAATACCACATGCACTGCACATGTCTTTGAGACCCAAGACGAAATAATGATAGACAGGAAAGAGTTAATGACGCCATCGGTGTCCTTGATTTTTAGCATTCCCCTTTCTTGGCTAGGACGATGGCTGTAAATCAATTTTAGACAATTTTTAGCATGTTAGTCCTAATTTCCTCGTATTTTGTATAAACAAATGTTTACCTGGATCCTTTTGTGTGGCCAAGCCTAACACGCAAATATTTGAATAGACTTTCCCGTCACTCCCGCAAACTGGCTCGTAATTTTGGACACAAGCAATACCCTGTATGAATGAAACAATTGGGCCAATTAGGTTTACGAGTTCTCTCGGGCCAATGTCAATGTCAAAACTTCATGGAAGAGATTTAGGTTACATTTTAGCAATTTTCTAATCAATTTTTATTTTACGAACGTTCTGTGGACTGTCGGAAGGGCGCTGAGTTGAAGCTGAGACACCTCCTGTCGGCTTTAGAGTGGAAAAGGTCAGGTCATGGACGACTGGTGGTTTTACTGGAGAATCCTCTCGTTTAATAACAGAGTGGGTGTCGTTAGACGGATGATTTGGAGCTCCGGCTTCGACAGAAATAACGGCTGGCTTTACTTCTGAGTCCTCCCGTTTCTGAACAGAATGGGCATCGTGAGATGTATTATTTTGATGATCTGGAGTTCCGGCTGTGACAGCAATAACTGGTGGTTTTGCTTGAGAATCCTCACGTTTTTGAACGTGAGATGGTTTTTGGGAATCAGAAATAATTGCTGGTTTCTGATGGGCAGCGTCTGTTGTAGACGTCGACGGGCCAGCCGTCGTGGAAGAAGTACTTTCGGCTGCAATTGAGGCAACCAGGAGGGTGGCAACGAAAAATAAAATTTTAGACATTGTGATTGTGATGGTAGGTCTTTTTAAAAATGTCAAGTTAAACTTGAGATCACAATTTGAAGTGAGGAAATGGTTGGAATAGTTGGGTTATATATACGGATTTGTTATTCAACGAGACAAGGCTTTTGAAATTACTCATTTTAATTAGCGCGAGTTCCGGATGGACCGTCTGGAAATCTTCCTATTGTTTTTTATTTATTTTTGAATGCTAGTTGTGTATTTATATTTTCTGTAGCACTAACTATTTATGCCAAGCAGTGATGTAAATATGATTTCACACCAATGTGCTAATCCGTTTTCGCGCGAGGCGAGACTCAATGGACATCCTCTAGTTTTATTTAACCTAGTAAGCCCTGGTTGCACTTTTCGTTGCATTTATTTAGCTCCTCACTTTGCTTGTCTTATTAATTAAGCCCAAATAAGAGTCCAAGTACGTACTTGTCATTGACATTCTCCGTAAGCGTGGTGATGAAGACAGTGACCTTGGGTCAAGGCTACTTGCTAAGTACAAAGTACGGATGTTGGCGTTGTCGAAATGGAGGACACGATGTTTAATAATTTTTAGTTGAAGGTTATTTGCTTCATTATGTCGAAAACGCAATATTTTAATTAGGATACCCGATTAACACGACGACGTTGACTATGATGTCGTCATGTCCGGCTCAAAGTTTCCCAGATCTTGAAAATTTTTATGCTAACTTTTATAGACTTTTGTCGTCGTTGCGTCAAATGGAAATACAGCAATAATTCATTGCTGAGTATGCTTTTTTACTTTTTTAGTTTCGATCTTCCAATTCTGAAGTGAAACAACGCAACTTATTTCCCACTTCATAAATTACCCATTTATAGTGCTTCTGCATACTAAGTTTATTGTGACAAAGATTAAATTGTTAGTTTAAATTTTGGCAAACACTAGTTGGTTGTGCAGAATTTAAAATAGAATGACAGCTTTCATACTGTACAAAATTACTATTCCGAGGATTCGAATTGTAGTCGATCTTTGTAAAACTAAGGACGAAATATTTAGACGGAGGGGACGTGATGCCCTAAGAATTCGACTGTGTAAAGCGGCCCTCCTGAAACCACTTTTCCAGGATTGTTTAAATTGTAATGACTTATTAAAAATTGATGCGGCGATGTGTAGTCCAATCGCAGTCAAACAAAAGCCAACGATAGAGTAAAATGGAAATACTGCAAACACCGGCATTGGAATAATGTCATTAAATTTAACGATGATGTAATTTGCCAAAATTATATTAGGTATATATTAATACTATTACTGGTAGAAATACTTGGGAGAAGCACAAATTGAAATGTTGATTCAGTATTTGAAGGCAGCGATAGTGAGTTAGGACTTTGTTCGGATTTTGAAACTCGTCATTCGTGAGGGCTGATTGACCACTCTTTCTAGAATATACAAGTTTTGTAAAATGTACTCAGTCTTAACTCTCCTGTACTAGAGTGTTCAGATTAAAGAAACTTACTTTAATTCTTGTAGGCAGATATGATTGCAGTACACGTAAATCACAACAATGGAGAAATTGAAGTAGATAACACACCAGGCGACGATAGTGTCCATTATTGTCAATAGCCAAAAGAAACTTATAGTCAATGTCCACCAAGATGATTCTGATCGCATTTTAAGAACAGAAAAATAATATCGGGGATCATTCGGATTGACTAGGAAAAACAACGACCTAACAAAAGGTTCGATTCTAACGACTGCCAATAAAAATACGAGAAGAATTTCAAGTCTCCAGGAAATAGTGGACTTCCTATATTTATCTGAAAGGAAATAACGCATCATCATGAAACCAAACCACATGAATTAAGTAAAATGTGAAGTTTACTCTTACCGTTTATTTTCTTCACATGAAATAAGAATTGATTGATGAAATCCATCAGTTCATGCTTTTTATGAAAGTTATTAAAATGTGTTGATGAAACTATGGCATATATAACAGAGAACAGGATGTGCAAGGAAATACTACTCGAAGATTTTGCAAATGATTTTTCCGAGAGTTCTCGAATTAACGTGAAACTGAGGTAAACTGCGTAAATCAAAGTATAGAGCACAAAAAAATAGCAAATGTACTTCCGCCTGTCAGAAACAACCTTCAGCTGGTACGTTTCTTCATCCCAGTCGAAAGGAACGAATTTGAATCGACAACTTTGTTGAAGACTCAAGCTCAAAATTCTAAACGTTTTCTCAGTCAACATTATTGTCACATTAAGTTCCTGTGAAATTAATCGAAAATATTTTGAAATATGGGATTGTTACTGACTTGAACTGAATGGAATGTAACTGGAAGAGTAAAGTCTAATGTACTGACTTTGTGGGGAGGTTAAAATGGAATTATCTTTTCACATTGCAACCAGTAATTAGGGAGTTACTCATTAATGATTTTAAGTGACTTGAAATGCATCCGACTTCATTTGACAAATAATATGAAAAGCAATAATTCCACGAACATTCTTTCGCCCAAGTATTTCGGTTCAGTTTGGAACGGGGATTTCCCATATATGGTTACGTTCCCAAGAATTATTTAAATGTTAACCTGGGAATCGAGACCTACCTTGCGTTGCGAGGTTTGATATTCAAATTATTCAGAAAAAAGTAGAAAATTATGACATCCATCCGAAACTGCTAAATTCGAATTCTTCAGCAGACCTGAGTGTCGGAGGCTATACAAATGTCAACATACTTTTACGTCAATTTTGGGTTTTGTCAAAGTATGCCTGTCAATTCCAGAATACGATATATCCGGTGGTCACTGGTCACGAATACAATTTTCAGCCATTGTACTTCGCGTAACAAAATTAAATGGACCGACAGGTTAATAATTAACCTGTCGGTTAATTAAGACTAATTATTAGTCTTAATTTGGAGCGTTCTTGCCGATGAGTTGCAATATTGTCAGGACGACAAAACGGTGACGGTTTGCAATTGGACTCCATTCGGCTAGCACAGTTAATTATTTATGAATTTTCGACTGTACGAGGTTTAGTGCTCCAACCGATTCCGTTTCGAAACGAAACAAAACGCCGTTTCCGTTTCGTTTCCGTTTCCACTTTTTTGGAAACGGTCCAGTCCGTTTCGTTTCCGTTTCCACCTAGGAACGGAACGAAACGGAAACGAAACGGAAACGGTCTATAAGCCGAATGTTAAAATTTCGTTCCGTTTCCGTTTCTTTTTTTCAGAAGCCGTTTCGTTTCCGTTTCCAATTCTTCGATTCCGTTTCGTTTCCGTTTCCACCAAGGAACGAAACGAAACGAAACGGTTGGAGCACTAAGAGGTTTGAGGTTTTGGATTCAACCTTTTAATTACACACAATGAAGGATTCCGAGTCTGTATTGTTTCTTACTTACCTACTTTGTCGATTGAGTTACTATTTTTAATTCAAACTGGTCGAACTGTATATTCCATTTTTTTATTCTTCATTTGTATGCACGTTAAGGAGTAGTAGTCTAAAGTTAGAGTTAATTGCCTCACATAACTGGTTCACTGCATGCACTGCCGAATTCCTAATTTCTTGTATACCTGGACGTTCGCACTTTAGTAGGTCCTCAAATATCTCAGTTTAATTTTCTGGGTGCCGGCGGTCATGAGTAACCTCTTTGTAGGAGAGTCACTCCGTTGATATCAGTTGAGGTATTAATATCAAGAATTTACAGAATAATACAGTGCAAATTAGCAGTTAATTATCAAGTATACAAATACAAATCTGTTAGACTGACCAAAGATTCAAGATACAACAAAACCTTCAAAATTCCCAAATTGGAATTGATTAAATTGTTATATAATATGTGGAAGGTACATCATTGTTTGTGTGCTCAATATTTTTATCTACAGGTTGATCTTCACTTATGGAACAAATCTAATATTACCCTCGCCAAAGTCAGAGACAGTTATTCCTTTGGGTTAAATCGACTGATTTTCTATTAAAAATTTCCTTCGATTGATTTCTTCATGGAGATTCGGCGGAAGTTGTCCTGTAGAAGTACAAGCGATTCTCAATATTTTATCGTCCAATACAGTCGAACCAGTTTGAGTCGGAGAAAATCGTAGATATACATTTTCTGGAGGATTCTCAAGAAAAAGTTGACAATCTATTTTGTAATTACATTAACGCTATCACTGAAATTAAAACAAAATCAAAGATTTCAAACTATACAAAACCATCATCCCAAGGATTCGAACCGTAGTTGATCGTTGTAAAGACAAGAAGAACCCCAACTGTAATCTAATTGGTCGAGATGCTCGAAGTATTCTTTTGTATAAAGTGGTCCTTCTCAGATCACTCTTCCATGATTCTTTGAATTGAACTGATCTATTAAAAATTGACGCGCCAATATGAACTCCGATCGCAACGAAACTGAAACAAACGATTGAATAAAATGGCAAAACTGCAAAGATAGGCATTGGAATACGGTCATGGAATTTAACCGTGGCATAAGTAGACAGAATCATATTTACAACTACTCCAATTTGAATTAATGGGAGTACTATTTGAGAAAAACAAAAATTAAAATGGTGATTCAGTATTTGAAGCGAGCGATAGTCCTCGAACACTCTTCGTGGATTTTGAAATTCACCAATCGTGAGGGAATTATCGCCCTTACCCTTTCTGCAAAAGAAAAAATATTTCGATTTTCTTACCTATTTTCACACAAAATAGTGAACCTTAAATTGTACTAACTTACTTCAGTTCTAGTAACCAAACGTGGTTGCAAAATACATAGGCCATCACGATAAACACACTGAAGAAAACAACATTCATCCCAACTATGACATCAATGGTAGAGATGAGCCAAAAGAAAATTAATGTGACCACCCACCAAGATGAACCGGATTGTATTCCGAATATGTAGAAATAGTAACGTGTGTCAACGGGATCAGCGAGGAAGAACAGTGACCGCGCAAAAGGTTCAATTCGAAGCATTAAGAAAAAGAATATAAACATTTTCTCGAATCTGATATGAATTTGATTCTTCCGATTATATTTTTCTAGGAAAACAATATAACGTCAGTGAAATACCAAAAAAACTCATGAAATATTTTCGGAACAATCCTTACCGTTCATTCTCTTTAAAAGAAATAAAAATTGATTGATGAATTCGGCCAATTCATGTTTTCTGTGAAAGTTATTAAATTGTAGTAGAGATACGATAGAAAATAGAGTTAACCATATGGCATGCAAAGCAAGACTGCTTGCAGTCTTAGTCGATGAATCTTGCAGAAACTCCCGAACTAATGCACAATACAAAAAGATCGTGTAAACCCCTGTGTAGAACGCGAAGAAATAACAAAGATTTATCCGCTTATCAGAAATAACTTTTAGCCGGTGAGAGTTTTTATCCCAATCAAATGGGACAAACTTGAACCAGCAACTTTGACGAATACTCAAGCTCAATATTTTTAATGTTTTTTCTGTCAACATTTTGGTTCACTTCAGTGGGAAATGGCTCAAGTTAAGTTCAAGGAAGAAGGAACCCAATAACTCTAATCCGACGTGGATGTAACGGAGTGGAAATGAAATCCAGTAATTGGATTGAGCAATGGCTTCGTGTTCAACTCCTATTTGCGGTTACGACACGAGGGTCAATTTATAGTGGATACTCTAAATTATAAGTCTGGGGAAACTATTCATGACTGTTGGATGGAGAAACCGTCAATAGAGAATAACGTTTAAAGAAACTACCTCGCCATGTCTACCCAACGGATCAAACCATTATCTTACAAATCAAAACAACTTACGACGACGGGATGTAATTATAGCTTTTCAGTTTTGTTCTTAGAATTTGTTGAAATAAAGTAAAATCTGAATCTGAGAACAGACAAATATCATTTGTATTTTTCGTAATTAGTAAACTTAAGAAAGGCCGTGAATCATAAATTTCAATTGTTATTGGGAAGTATCCACTCGAGACCAACCCTTGTAGGTGTTAGAAGCCTGTAATTATGCATACAATGATACAATACGTAATTCGACATTCCGTAAACGAAATCACAATTGGAGGTTTCTGACAAAATATGCGTTCGTATTTCGTAATTGTAGAGTTTTTACTTAGATGAGGAATCTCAAATACGAAAGTGGACGTTAATTAATGACGTGTACGACTGAGGTTTCGTAATATCTCTGACGGCCATAGTTTCATTGATTATTTATTCCCAAGACAGGTATAATAACATGGTGTTCGTTCAATTATTTCGCAAATCATTTCTGGCGACCTGGGCTGCTTCATTTAAATTCATCCCTTGCCATCGTTTTTTGCTATTACCGAGCCGGCAGTTGAAAGTTGTCGACAAGTCAAGAACCCCGGGTGCCAGGTCCGGAAACTAACACTATCACGATAATATCAGATTCCAACAATAGTAATAGTATTCTCGTAAGGATTTGCAAATCTTATGAAATAGACAAACTGTAGTAACAGCTCTCAGTCGAATGCTATTTTGGCCACTCTAATTACCTCCGTTGTCGCGATTTAGCCAGGTGCGCGTTACCCTAAAATAGAATAATCACTGGTTGAAGAATTCGGCAGATCCTAGCGTTTATTAAAATTGTTTATCTGGAAGAGAAATGTCCGAAAATAGATAAAGCCACATAACACACATAACGCAAGGCTAGTAATAACAAGTCGTAGTAAAAAAAATCTAACAAACAAAGGCTCGCAAATGAACTAAAGCGAAGAAAGTTTCGTTAAATTGATTTATTGTGGGGATTATTAATTTGGAGCATGGATTCATAGAACCCTTCGGCTGTGTATTGCCGCATCGTGTTCCATCACTATTTTTAACCATCTGTTGTCTTTTTAATTTACAGGTACCAAAATCAAATCCATAATAACAGGAATTACTTTGGGTGGGAGAAATATTACAAAACCACGCTTACTCAGCTGGACTATAGAACTTAATTTAGCAAATAATTATCTGGACACACTTGCACTTGCATCATATGTTGGTGTGTAATTTGCTGTTGCTCTTCTCAACAAATTGTAAGATAAATTACAACCAAATACATCGGAACATAATTTTATTGAACCATTAATAAATATAGTACAAAATAGCTGACAAGAATCTAAAAATGGTGTTGCCTGCTTAAACGTGCTGTAATTGTTCTCGTAATTCTACAGTGTGTTTTAATACAACCGTGAAATATACAGCTGAGCTGTTGAAAACATATGTTAGTTTTGTATTTTTGCACAGAGGTTTGACAAAATTATATCTTAAAACAGTACAAATGGACAGAGTATAATTAATTGACTAATGTTTTCTGAAAAGAAAGTCAGTGAAAGTCAGCAACAGTCTAGTAGGATTTAATTGCCTACTCTCACCACTCGTAGTGATGGAAGCAAGCAATTCTTGCTAATCACAATAATGACAGTTAATTTTAACCGGACATACTTTATTATCGACGCTCAGTTTTTACATTTGAAAATGTAAATACTGTCACAAATTAGAGCGAGTTCATTTCCTTTGAGCACATAATTGTGCACATACGGAACAGCTTGTTTTTTTCGGATTTCGGATGAAGCCGTCATTATTGGGTTATGCATGCATTCCTGCATAATCCGTTTATAAGTCTAATCGATATTAAGACGAAGTAGCAGTACTATTAAACTGTTTCTGCCTCATCCGATTTTCTTGGTACTGACGATATCGTTCCTTATTATTCTCAAAACGGTTGTGGCAATTGGGGTCAAGAAAAAGCTTCAAAATACAAAAGTAAAGCTCTGTAATGGGTCCTTGTGAGCGTTTGACTTTTCGATGCTCTCCTGCCGTTGAGTACTTATTGGTGTCACCAACGTTCCTGTAAACTGTTGGAAAATCCATTAAATAGACGCATTTAAAATATTTAATTATATCTGTTTAATATTCAATTATTTCATATTAAAACCTTTAGCAAATGAAGTCATTTAACAAACTTAACGACAATGATCATTATGTAGATCCGCCGATTCAACTATCCGTAGCCAGAATAACATTTTCACCATGTGTCCTCTTGCACAGAGGGCCAAGTATCTCACTCATTATCGACTAAAGATTTCAAAATTATGAAAACTTTTTGAATTGCTTTTGTGAAAAAATAAAAGTTTTAAATAAAAACTTTAATGAAAGAATACAACCACCAACTCCTTAGAGTTAGAAGTGTTGTAATATGAGTCAAGCGTTACATACTTGTTAAACTGAGGCAACTATTATGGGAATACGGCCGTGATCTTCCATGAATTATCAAAATCAAAAATTAATCTATTGTGACTATTTTTGTGTCATATTTAATGTAGTAAATAAAATTATACCAGGTCCGATTGGTAATAACGTCCGATGAAAGTTGGTGGTGACAATTATTGAAGTCGTGGCGAAGGTCAAGTGCAAATATAACACAACACTCACAAGGATGGTAAATTCGGAAATATGAATTCTTCTCATTTCAATTGATTTGTCGAGATATGACAGGAAAGGCTTAAAGTTCAAGTAAATTCGACGACCTATTGTTTGTGGATCAAAACTGATTTGATCACGGAATATTGTAATCAGAGAGCAATTACCTACTAATTAGTAGTAAAAGGTGAATAATATTTTTATTTTAACTGTTTCAACCATTGCATTGTACAATGTACAATTAAATGGATTACTGTTGGTTGGTATTAAAATAATATCTGCTGCAAAAACCTGTTCCGTCTCTCTTGGGTGCAGTGCAAGTGTATAAGGTTTGATTTGAACTTGAACCTTTACATCAATTCATGTAGTATTAAATTTGTGTGTATTTTCCTACACCTGCCACGGCCAATTATTAACAATGGATATCATGATACTTGAATGAAGATCGTCAGTTCTTTATGTTTAATCTCTTTACGATGATGTATGTCCAAAACAGGTTTCTTTTGACAGCACTCTCCTTCATTCGTAGTAATATTATGTTTGCATTATTCAGTCCTTCCGAGTGTTTAACGTTTTCACAAATCACCATGTCTGCACGAATGATCAAACGACAGCAATGCTGTCGAATGGTTGTACCTCCATAATACTTTGGGATTCACTTTCCATCTATTTGTACTACGGTATAATAACACAAAAAACAGGTATACGTATTTTTCAGCGTTCTAAACTACTGGTTCAAATCGAATCTAGACAATCGCCGTCTCTGAGACTGAAAATAACGCTCAGGCTGATTTTATTGATTCCCGGCTTTCTGAATCTGTGAACTAATTTTATTACTGAAATTACTAGTAAAGTAGTAATGCCAGCACCGATGAACCTGAGATCCGCAGGTAATTGCACAGCTTTTCCTTTAAAATTACCGCAAACGACCTATTAGAACCTGGTCCTCAATTGAACCCTATATACGCTCTGATAAAACCCGGTTCTTTGTCCATATAATCTAATGGAGAAAGTGGTAAAAGACTTTGACCTCTGAACCTGCATGCACGAATAGAGCCCCGGGGTTCTGTTACGTCATTTGCGGTATATGCTTCAACGGCATTGCATTATGTTACTGTTTCAATTCTGCAGCTCTGATTATTATGCACGGAGCATGGATATGGGACTATAGAATTTTGTTTTTGTACCCGACTATTGCAAACCTCGGTTACGATTATTATTTCGCAATGTAGGATTGATTGAATATATCTAATGAAAAGTTGTGGAATCAGTAAGTACATTTTTGGTAATTATATGAATACACATATTTTAATTTCCTTTCGCCGTTTTTCCATGCAGAGCGACTTTAGGGATATTTTTAATTATCACGCTTGTTCAAAAATTGATTCACGCATGCATACGTTCGAGAGCTCACTGATTTCTTTACACTCCATGCAGGTACATTGATTCCATTTAAGAATAAGCTAATGGGGTGATACGGCGAAGTCAGACAAAAACGACAAAGTTCATTCAGACTCCAGTGCCCGAGGAGTTACTGACCTGATTTCGCGGAGTCACTTAACCAAATACGAGCATTTTTGTTGCAAAAGTTTTAAGGCAGGGAAGCCAAATAATATATTCCCAAACGAGTCTTCGCGATGAATATAATTCGCGGACAATTCGCATTAGAAGTCAAGAAATGGGGTCCGTGCAGTCGACTGCCCAGCTATCAATAGTCAATATTTCATGACTAATGCGATGGAGCACAAATTTATTAACGGTTGGCTTCTCATTCCTTTGAATATGACATTAATTTTAATTCAATATACAAATTGAGGTTTTTATATAAACCCTGACCGGATTAACGAGTGCCCTCAGTATCTGCGGTAAATCTGATCAAACGGTACAGTTAAGTTTCACAGTTATCTCAGGTGGAAACGATAAAATCTTAGGAAAATCAATTACTGTGAAATGTCAAAAATGTGTCTGGTTTATCGTGTGATACTTGTCCTCACACTTCCCATGGGGATCAGCGCTAACAGCACAAAGACAATTGTAACCACAGCCGAGTTTAACAATATCAGTGCGGCAGGCCAAGTGACCGCAGTAAATCTGACCTCTATATTTGACCGAAGGTTACTTAACCGAATCCGGAACGCTCTTTCCCGAAAACCACAAGACCAAACGTCAGTTTACAGTGAGGAAGAAACCGAAGACAAAACCGATGGCGCCGATACCGAGCCCGGAGTTTCGAATGTCCGAAACTGCACAAGAAAGAAAATTCCGGGTGTTGGTATAAATTCGGACGAGGATTCTCCGCCGTCTTCAAATTGTAAGAAGAAGGTTAACAATGGGACATCTGCCACTAAACGGCCAGCAGCTGTGACCACAAAAGCCCCAGGCGTCACCCCTGACATTGAGGTCACTAAGGTCAACTGTGCCAAGAGGAATCGCACGTCGACCACAAATGGAACTGCTGAAGAAGAACCAGACAGGAAATGTCGGCCAAAAATTTCAACAGAGATGCCAATTATGAATGAACCGACAACTCCTCGGCCAAATATGTGCAGCAAGAAGCGACCGAATGAAACGTCATCTTTGGACACGTCGACCAAATGTTGGAACAAAACATTGACCAATATCATGGCTACTTTCGATTCCCAGCAAAATAAAATCGGTGATTCCTGTGACCCCATTGCCTGGCTTCAATACGTCAAACCGATCTATGAGGCAATATTCCGTGGAAATGCGACAGTTCAAGCCATCAAAAGTGAAGCTCTTGCAAAAGCGATCATAAAGGATCGTTCAATTTTGGGGAAAGTCTGTTTGTCGGGAATCATGAATGATATTTTGGAGTGTCGGAGTCCAGGGAAATGTGGATGTTACGAATCGTATCCCCCAGGGATGGAAGGTCTTTTCAAGTGTGGGTCAAAGCAACCAGTGCCCGCTACCGCTTCAGCTACATCTACGTCGACCAAGGCGCCTGTGTCGGTAACACCACCTCCGAGAGGTCATATCACTTGCATAGCACCTCTGCCAAAGAATTCGGGGTCGTCGTTATTTCAACAGAGTGGAATCAAGAATTTTGACGGAAGAAAAATCCATTATCTCATTTATGTGTACTGTCTGGGTATTTCTTGGACGTTTGCTATTTTGTAGGATATCATTTTTACAAATTAATTTCATGAATTATCAGTTAAGGACTATCTAGTCAACAAACTAGCAGCGAGATTTACGTGTATTTTTTAAGGTCCACCATTCCCATTCGATTGACCCTCCCGCTTGACTGACATTTCTGGAATTTGGTGGACAGTTTCCCTAGGATGTCTGGAGGGTCTTCCGCTTGGATTTCATGTCAAAACTTAATCGTATCACTGAAAAATAAATTAATTTCTGAGAGACTACTGAAAAAGTCTCTTCGTCCACCTGACAACGATTGTTAC
>JAQFYE010004030.1:0-14098 GCA_034694305.1 Protaphorura glebata
CGTCTGACCTGCCCCGGCAAATCTCGTCTTTTCCCGGCTAATCCCGTCTGACCTGCCCCGGCAAATCTCGTCCTTTCTCGGCTAATCCCGTCTGACCTGCCCCGGCAAGTCCCGTTTTTTCCCGGCTAATCCCGTCTGACCTGCCCCGGCAAATCTCGTCCTTTCCCGGCTAATCCCGTCTGACCTGCCCCGGCTAATCCCGTCTAACCTGCCCCGGCAAATCTCGTCCTTCCCGGCAAATCCCGTCTGACCTACCCCAGCAAATCCCGTCGTTTCCCGGCTAATCCCGTCTGATATTTTTTACCTACCCTAACTTTGAAGGACATCCATAGGTTAAATAGGTTAGGTTACAATGGTAGGTTACAATAGTAGGTTACAACGGTAGGTCACAATTGGTAGGTTACAGCACGCACCCACTGCCTTACTCCAACCAACGTAAGAAACATTAGTTCAGCTTTATTTTATATTAAATATTAACTGTAATAATTTACATTTTCGACTGACACTGAATTATTTTTATAGTTCGATTACATGGAACCAAGGAAAGCCGTGGAGAGGGTGGATGCGGAGCATGCACTGTTATGGTATCTAAAGTTGATCGCAAGAACGGCAAGATTGTGTGAGCCAAATGTCTACCGTTTTAAGAATTAGTGGTGTTTGCCACTAACCCCTATTGATGGTATAATTGCAAATCAGTTTTATACGATAATGCCAGGAACTCAGCGATTAATTCTTGTTTAACGCCGTTGGTGAGCGTTCACGGATGTGCCGTCGTGACAGTAGAAGGAATCGGTAATACTCGCGATGGACTTCATCCAGTTCAGGTTAAAAATGTGTAGAATTAATATCTGAGAAATATATTCCTACAGAATTGCCAGGGATCGCTTATCCCTGAACTAATAAAATATTATTTTATATGTACCAAATAATTTCTAATTACGTATATGGCCATTTTACAGGAAAGAATTGCTAAAAGTCATGGAACCCAATGCGGATTTTGTACTCCGGGCTTTGTCATGTCCATGTACGCACTCTTAAGAAACAATGAAACACCAACCGAAAGAGAACTTGAAGATAACTTTCAAGGTGTTTAATTATCTCAACATTAAATAGAAAGCACAGGAGAAAAATAAATACTGGTAAATAAATTTACGATTTACAGGAAATCTTTGTCGCTGCACGGGTTACCGTCCGATTCTGGAAGGGTTCAAAACATTTTGCAAGTCTACTGAAAACTGTGTCAATGGTGGGAGTTGTTGTATGGAGAAATCAGGTTCTAATGGAAAACCTATTGGCAATGGATGCTGCCAAAAGAATCCAGATAAAATAATTCCTGGAACCAGGACCACATTATATGACGAAACAGAATTCAAGCCGTATCATCCGAGTCAGGACCCGATTTTTCCACCAGCTTTGAAAGTAACCACGGATAATTTTTGGAAATTGTCAGTAATTATGACTCGGAAATAATTATATCATCGAGTTGCAGGTAAATGACAGGCTGGATCTCCAGGAACTGATGTTTGCAAATGAACGGGTGAAATGGTTTAGGCCAGTCTCATTGACATCTGCGCTTGAACTGAAATCAAAATATTTAGATTGTGCTGTGTTCGTGGCTGGCAATACTGCTTTGGGTAGGTTTATTGCAATTGCAAATGCTATTAAACGTAAAAATGAAAATTCGGGGGAAGTGCCACCGAACGACACATGGATTTAAAAAGAACTGAGCTTCTGGGGCTAGATAATTATAAGATATTGATACTGGATCAGTCACAATGAATTTGTATATACATATTTGGACAACATAATTTGACTTTGCACTTGGATTATTCACATCTTGGATAATTCACATCGACAAGACATTAAAAGCTTAAATTATTTTGGTACTGCCTTCAGCATCTTAGCTATCGATACCCGTTGATCAAACTATATACAAGTTCAAATAATTTGTTTACAAAAATTCCTCAGGCATCGACGCCAAATTCAGAGGGAAATTACATCCTGTCTACATTCAAATAAGTGGGATATCTGAACTGACCGCGATTGAACACTTGACTGAAGAATTTATTATTGGGAGCGCGACTACGTTCGCACAATTAGCCGAATTTTACAAATTACAATCAGGTACTGAATCAATTATGTTACTCGTCACACCTTCTGAAACTGAAATTTTGCTGTATAATCTTTTCTTAAAAATTCAGTTGGAAAAGGAAATATTGTCTTAGTACTTCAAGAAATGTTGGAATCCTTCGCCGGACCCCAGATACGAAACGCGGCTGTAAATATTTCAAATATTTTGTAGATTCGACCATTAGTAATTTTTGCAATATATAATTCTGAACATAGTCTAATCGTTTTAATTTTTTAGACACTCGGGGGAAATGTTATTTGTGCAAATCCAAGTTCACATCTCAGTACCATCTTGATGGCTTGTGGAGCCAAAGTTACGCTGCAATCCCGAGGTCAGAAAATATTGAATTTTCCTCGTGCATTTTCAGATGTGGCTTTTAAGTATTAAATAATATTTCATAATTCAGACTTTTGTTGAGTCACTCCCATTATCCTTCTTTAGTTCGACGTCAACTTCTACACCTTAGTTAAATCACGTTTGATAATTATATGTATATTCACGCATGTTTCTGAAAAAAATATTCTAATAATATTTCAGAATCTCGAAGAAATGTTCATTTGAACGAGGATTTTTTCAGACACAGTCCTCTGAAAGGAAATGAAATATTAAAATCCATCACAATCCCAACAAAACAGGTGGGTCTAATATTTCAATTAAAAATACAATGATTATTTGGATATTACAGAATTTATGTATATTTTGCAGAATGAGTTCATTTGGTTTGCCAAACAATCCAGACGAAAAGCTCAAGACCTTGCTATCGTGAATTGTTGCATGAAAATTACGATCTGTCCGGAAACTCAGAAGATAACTCA
Organism: Protaphorura glebata; assembly: GCA_034694305.1. Taxonomy (NCBI): domain Eukaryota; kingdom Metazoa; phylum Arthropoda; class Collembola; order Poduromorpha; family Onychiuridae; genus Protaphorura; species Protaphorura glebata. The sequence goes on from JAQFYE010004030.1 coordinate 2,947, forward strand.
AGCTTCGCTTGTGTATGGTGGAGTGGGATCCACCACTAAAATGGCAAAGCTCACATCCGACTACTTAACTGGAAAGCAAGTTTACAATATCAAAATTTAGGTTAGTTACTGCAGTGAAATGGTCTAAAAAAGCAGTGGTTCAAAATTCCGCCAACGGTTTCATTCTGATGACTCATACATTTTTGAGTTTCAATTTTATTTTTTGACTCGGATGTCGATTTTTGATATTAAGACATTTTAGAAGTAGCAACTTCAGTCCAACAGTTGTAAGGTATGTTCTAATTATATTTCCATACAAAATAAACCTCATGCTCTAAACTTTTAGACACTTTGGCAGCATACTGGTGGATGAAGCATGTAGACTTCTGGATTCGGATTTCGTTCAATCTGTGGAAGCAATGGATGGGATGCACGTATACCGCCTCAGTTTGACTAAAACGTAAGAAAATAACTAGCATGCCAGATATGAATAAAAATGAACAATGTATGATCATGCAGTTGAGAGTTTCTCAGCGTCAGGGATATAATTATAATAGTTGAGCTGTTAGGTGTACTTAATACGACAGGTTCATCTTCATTTTCCACCCACTACTGATTCTATATGAATTCTCTAGGCTAGGTCTAGGCTAGCTGACTGGTTCAGTACTAATTATGTAAAAGTGGAACTGCTTTTATGGACCACCTCGTAAGCATATGAATATAGATTAGTCAATTCGCAGAAAGCACTGTCCGTCTACAACACTTTCAAATTTATTCCGCAGTTTCTTCTTCAAATTCTACTTGGCTGTTACGAAACACCTTGTTGGAAATGGACAAATTCCCCAAACACACTTCGATTCTTCTCTAAATACACTTCCCAGTAAATGGCAGCCTTCTCAAGGAAGTCAACTCTTTGAGATTCGGCCGGATGACCAACCTCTCGAAGACCTTGTGGGTCGCCCGTTTGCCCATCTGTCTGCTCTAAGACATGCAACCGGGGAAGCTGTTTACGTGAACGACATTCCATTCGAAGATTCACATTTGATCGGAAGTTTTGTTTACAGCACGAAAGCCCTTGCAAAATTGGTCTCCGTCGACGCTTCCGAAGCTTTAGCACTGGAGGGTGTCGTTGCTTTCTTTGATGCTAAGAGTGTGACCGCAAACGCAAAATTTGGGATTGGCCGCGATGAAAATGTTTTTGCTGATGACCAGGTAAAAGGTGACCCCTGGACCTTGTTCGTCTGTATTTTGGCTGCAGAACGTTAACGACAACGCGGTGCTATTTTGGATCAGTCGGTGTGTATTTTCGAGCAAAGAAGATCACATACGGATCCTATACCTGTTCAACCTGGGTTGGTGTATGCGGGATGATATATTTCGTAGTTTCTTAAATTGTTTCAAGTTGAAGTCGGTGGTTCTTTGAAAGATTCAATTTTGGGTTTATAAAATGACTGATGAATTTTTTAATTAACGAGTGTCGCCATTGGGCTCGGACAGGATGATAATTAAAGTAAACTCGAGTGCCGTAAATATTTTCCAAGCTAGCTAGAAATCAAATGTTTCATTACTGCATTTAGGTGACATGTGTGGGTCAAGTCCTTGGATTTCTTGTTGCCCGAGATCAAATGACTGCAGATCGAGGAGTCAGAATGGTAAAAGTTGAGTACGAAGAATTGTCTCCTCCAATACTGACGATAGAGGACGCGATTAAACACGATTCATATTTGGACAAAGAAACTTATGAGGTCGGAAATGTTGAGATTGCCTTTAAAAATTGCAAAAATATCCTGGAAGGGGAAATGAGGGTCGGAGGTCAGGAACATTTCTACATGGAGACTCAGTCTTGTCTAGTTATTCCAAAAGAGGAAGACGAATTAGAGGTCATCGCCTCGACCCAATCCACGAAGGAGGTTCAACTCAAAATCGCGGAGGTCATTGGAATTCCTGCAAACAGGGTTATCGTCAGGACTAAACGTGTTGGAGGCGCCTTTGGGGGAAAGGAGTACGCGTGGTGTCGCACTGCAGTTTGTTCGGCCTTAGCAGCTTACAAGTACGACTTTTCATTTCATGATCGGGACACCATAAACGCTTCTTCGGAAATGCCTAACAAAGTTCTAAAATGCATTTGAATTTATTTTTTAACTAGTCAGTCCGGATTAGACATACGCAATTCACTTTGTAGTATAGAGTTAGAAATTTTAGGCTTCTCTGTGTTTTTATCTTAATCAAGGAGAGTAGAACATTAGCTAAAGTTTCTACCTCTATGCTTTGCAGAGTACATTACAAAGGGGCTTACGATGTGAAGTATCTATCAAAATGAGTAACAGACCTAACAAAGTTCTGTTTATCCAGCCACTCGGTTTAGTTTTTACTAGACGAAATATATAGAAATCTAAAAATAGTTGTTACTTTCAATCCGTTTTGAAATTCATGCTCGCCATTCATATTTGGAAATTGTGAATTAATTATCTTTGGGTCAGTGCGATAAGTTGACAATTCCACAGTACTTCAATTTTTGAATTTTCTCAACAGAAATTTTACTTTTTATGTCCAGACTTCGAGCTCCGGTACGCTGCATTCTAAATCGGCGGGAAGATATGGAATCAACCGGTACTAGACACCCAGCACTAATCCGATTTAAAGTCGGATTTGACGAAACGGGAAGAATTCAGGCTATTCGACAGCACATTTACCTGAATGGAGGATGCAGTCTGGATTTCAGTGGAGCTGTTCTCAGACAAATGATGCTAATTGGAGACCTAGCTTACAAAGTTCCAAATTGGAAATGTGTAGGCTTTGCGTGTAAAACCAATCTTCCATCAAACACCGCTTTTCGTGGATTCGGTGGCCCACAAGCTTGCATAACTATGGAGACTATAATTGATCAAGTGGCTGAGAGACTGGTGGAGAACTGTACTGCAGAGGTGAATTTATTTTCTAGGCGCACTAGGTTTCTAGTCGGTCCAGCTTAAATCGAAAATTGAAGATCCGTTCAAAAAATATTAAATTTTTCTCTCACTGTAATTCACACTATATAGTCTGGACTATCGAAAACTGATTCAAAAGTGTTAATCCAGTGGTGAATTTTGAAACCTTAGTTTCAGATATCATATCCTGTAATTATTGCACGAGAGCAATTAGCAAACTATTTCCAATCCAATAAAATCCAAACTGAGTCTCATAACGTTAATAATAGCAATTCACCATTTATCCTACTGTTCAATCTTTGGCCAAATTCACTATCTCTGTCATTTATTGAGGTAAGGCATACACTTCAATTTTTTAAAAAAATACATGCTCATGTTGTTTCTCCGTTTCAAATTTCTCCCCGAAAAATTGGTTTTACCCAATCGGGTTTAAAATTTGCAAATTATCCATAAATCACATTGCCAAAAATCTGAAAATAATAAGTACCGTACCAATAATATTTCTGGATGTGCCCCCGTAACAGATCAGAATTGCATTGAATTACATGTTGAAATGACATAACAAAAAGCTTAAGCGGTTTCCTTAATTGCGAGATGTACAAGATGTGGACATTACCCTACTTGATAATATCCAATGGTATTATTTATCTCATCGTTATGTAATTTTAGCAACTTTATGAACTTCTAGAAAATCAGAGAAATGCATCTCTACAAAGAAGGAGACAAAACTCCCTTCGGTCATGTTTTGGAATATTGCACAATCCGGAGATGTTGGGAAGAATGTTTAGTGAAGTCAAATTTTTCAGTTCGAAAATTGGAAGTTGACGAATTCAACCGAGAAAATAAATGGAAGAAGAGAGGAATTGCTGTAACACCAACTCGACATAATATTGGAGTGTTCATTAAAAGTTTTAACCAAGCGGCTGCAATGGTCATGGTGTACTTGGACGGGTCTGTGTCTCTCAGTCATGGAGGAATCGAAATTGGTCAAGGTCTCCACACAAGAATGATACAAATTGCAAGTCGGGTCCTTCAAATTCCAGTAGACAGAATTTATACTACAGACACTTCAACAGACAAAATACCAAATTCAACACCAACTGCAGCGAGCGTTGGGTCTGATTTTTTCGGAATGGCAGTTTTGGTAAGTTGAATTGTGGTTTTCAGTTAATTCATTTTTAAATTCGAACATTCGAGTCAAATGTTTAGGGTACAAAAAAGTCCGAGAATGGAATGGGACTGACAAAGGAGGTTCGAACTTATATTCAAAAATTAAAATACTTGAAATTATGAAATGGTGTAGAATTTTGGACTGAAATGTTAAAAATGTCCTCAAGCGATCATACCTACTCCGGAGTTGTTTCACATCTGCTGCAGCCCAAGCAGATGGCGTTCAAAAAAATCTTTACTTGAAATTCTTTTCGTCAGCGAATATCCAATTCTCACATCGTCCTGAACCCAATTAGTATAGTTGAATGTACGGACAAATGGAAATGTAATCTACATTCAAACACTTCAAGGATATCTAAATTCATTTGTGTATAAGTTTACCGTTTTCACATTTTGAGAAAGTCGCTCATCCAAATATTCGCAATCAGAAATATCAACCCAACTTAATCAGAAGCTCCAGTACCAGTCTCTAATCTTTCTTGTTGATATTAGGGATAATGACAAAAAATGTTAATATAATGTTTTGTTTTTAGTTGTATTTTCTTATAATATAGAATCCATTTTTATGTCACATATCATATCACAAGGTCTCTTGAATTTTCAGGAAGCCTGTGAAAAACTGAAGAAGAGATTAGATCCATACATCAAAGGTAATCCAACTGGAAAATGGGATGACTGGATAAAAGCTGCTCATATTAATCGAACCAACCTCACAGCTACAGGATTTTACAAGTAGCTTTCAATTATATTGAATTTTCCAACTTTAAAATATGAGTACTTTAAAATATATCCTCCTTTCTAGCACATTGGACGTTGGCTATGACTTTGAAACTCACAAAGGAAATATTTGCAATTACTTATGTTTCGGAGTTGCTAGCTCTGAGGTTGAAGTGGACATTCTGACCGGAGATCATACCGTAAATTATAATTTTCTTTCTTGAAAAATTTATCGGACTCTTCAAGAAAGACACCTGGCGCAGATTTTTGTGCCTCAATTCAAAAACATATATTTCTCAAAATGTCTATGGAATGTACATCTGCAGGTTTTGCGTACTGACATTGTCATGGACGTCGGTGAGAGTCTGAATCCTGCAATTGACGTCGGACAAATAGAAGGAGCGTTTATGCAAGGATATGGATTATTCACACTGGAAGAACACATTTATTCCCGAGAGGGACATTTGCTGACCAACGGCCCAGGAAGTTATAAAATACCAACTGTGTCTGATATTCCACGAGAATTTCATATTTCTCTACTCCGGGGTGCACCGAATCCGAAAGCCGTATTTTCTTCTAAGGTGAGAAACAGAAATTTTAAATCAGGTCAGACCACTGAAGAATAACGGATCGTTAAGTATAGAATAATCCCTTAATACATATTTTTGGAAACTAAATAGGCCGTGGGTGAACCTCCGCTCTTCCTTGCTGCCTCAGTTTTCTTTGCGATTAAAGAGGCAATTAGAGCAGCTCGAGTTGACAATGGACTTTCCCCGATTTTCCAACTGGACTCTCCAGCAACTGTGGAACGAATAAGTCTTGCCTGTGGGGTGACAGTAAATGGATTTACTCTAAATTGAAGAAACATTATTTCCTTACTTAAAGTTTTACTACTTGGAATTAATAAAAGTGTGTATAAGAATTCCAACTGTCAACTGTAATTACTCACCTTGTCGTCGATCCTTTCAAAATATTTATGTTAAGTTATAAATAAATAAAACTTAGTTCCCCATAATGAATTTTGTTGTTGTAGACAAATTCGTGTGATTTTGTGGAAGTTTGGAGGAAGACTGATTTGTTTTTGAGTTTGTAGTTTTTGAAGAACAAAGACGAGAATTTTGTTATAAAAAAACTGCGCTTGCGTGTATTTCTGAGTTTAGGAAAATGCATAGTGTAGCCATTGAGATGAGTGTGAATGAGCGCGAGAATGAAATTCATTTGAATTTCGTTCCGGATGTCAACCGAAGTTGACGTATCACACGGACACATACAAGAAACCGCATAAGTTCGCTCGCTGGCTCTTCTGTGGCGGACCAGGGACGGGACTACACACATCCTAGTTTACCATATGATGACATTTCATTATTGGGTGGAAGATACGTTTGGATTTGCATGATAATGAAGTTTTTATTTAGGTTTAATTTACCGTAAAATGAAAACTAGAACAAAAATGTGTCATCTCATTGTCACAGAATGAGGAAGAATTGTTCCTGTCGGTTCAAAGTTGCGTTACGCTACCAAAAAAGGACCAGTCAAAGCGCCTACAACATTTTACCAGGGGAACTTTTACCACTGATTTAACGCGAAATTATAATCTTTCTCAAAACGCAGATCAAATCTCCTGTTCCAAACCACTCCAGAATACGGAACTAAAGCCTCAGAATATTACATCAATACCGAAGTCAAAATATCAGAACCGATCGATTATCCACGGATCCAATATCTGAGCTTTCCGGTATGGCAATTATCCAGTCATATACCTGATACGAATCGTACTGATCTCATCGGAGGCTTGCATGATAGCTGATAGCAGCCGCAACTGCCGCAAGTATAATTGCGCCATTATAGCATTTAGCCAAAAATGACAAATCCCGTATGAAAAATTTTGATATCAAGGAAACATTTAAACCACAAATCTAGTAAATAAATATATGCCGTCTACAAATGCGCTGCGCACGAACGCGCTTCGAATTGAGGTGAGATATATTGCCTGAGATCCAATTTGAGCTGATCTTTCCAACGCGGTATTCAATCGATTTCCTGATTTACAGGCACATACACAAAAATTCCTTTAGTCTTCCAGAACTATAATCGTGCTAAATTCTGATTTCAAAGAATTTAGCACGCACGTACAATTAAAATCATGATACTCAATATTTTATCCGCCCTTATAGACTTGTCAGATTTGTTTTTTAAATTCATTTTAGCTTACAAGACTAACTACACAAAAGCTCATAATCATAAGAACATTAAACGTGACGTATGTGCAGTCACAGTCAGACTTCCACTTCCACTATTCAGATCCTCAATAGCGAAGTCAAAGATCGAAATTGTAAGAATGTGCTTTTTTACAGATCTTTGTTAGTCCTGGAGCGCTTTGATTAATATTTCTATCCTTCCCTTAGGGATACACAATAGTGTGTCTTAAATGTAATACGTGGCAAGTTGTTTTCATCCTATCTTTTTTCGGAATTCATGATGTAAGGCAAAATAAAGGACAAATTCTAGAATATAACTTTCTATCATGAAGTCCCAGAAGTATGTTCTTAAAATGGAAAGCGGTTTCAAAAAACCTTCACAATCTAACTAATATCAAACAAGTGTAAGCGCTTTTCCGTCCGGTATTTCTTTAGTTGCAATTGAACTATCGAAATTTAGGTGATTATAGCATTGACAGGTGAGAAATCATATTTTTTAAAATTTCGGACCATTCTCGTTATGAAAACGGTAGAACCTAGCAGAATGAACCGAAAGTTCATTTGGGAAATTTACATTTTCATGTAAATTTTGAGGTATGCTATCACCACCCACTATGTAAGGTAACCCGATTCGACTAATGTCTGCATGAAATCCAAGGACAGCGAACTTAACACCACCTATATATTTGGAACCCTCTATCCACATCTCACTATTCATTCGCTAATAAGTTAAAGTAATATATCAACGTAATTTTGATTAAATCAAATTCGAAGGCGAAGCAAACTATAGTACTGCGTAAAACCAAAAAATACAAAACGTAATATTTCTCCTGTCGACCCTATTTTCCAAGTCTGAGTCTTTCCTACGTTTCAAATTGTGTGCAAATAAGCACTCCACGTTAATTAGCGATAACAATTTACCAACATTATGTGAAATAAATCAAACTCTGAAAAAGTTGCAAAATTTGGCAAAAGAATTGGCTTGACAGTCTTCCCGTCTTATTGCTAGTTTTGTTCGTACTTCCTTTTTTTTCTGGTTTTTGAATTGTATCCAAGTACGTACCCCCACATTACGTTTGAACTAGCGAAGGAAGAAACTATGAAACTAAACGGAGCTTTGCCTCTGGGTCGTGGAAGTCGTTGTATTATGAAGACATAACCGGAAACAGAGTGTCGGTGAGGTTGAGAAAAAGAGATCAAAGCGTGTGCGGGCCGACACACGCGTATTTATAAACAAGCGGTCCTCTTTGGCGGTTCTCTTTTAATTATCTTTTTTGGGGGATTCGTTTCTTTTGGGAAAACGAGCTGTTTATGTATACTTTTCTACAAGTGAGACCTTTTCCACCCTCCAATCCGCGTCATTCAATACTATTGACCTGTATCGGAAAAAAGAATTCGCGAGTGAACCGAATTACTAAGGGGTTCGGTTGAAAGATAATCACTTATGGGTGTCCGTCAGTTCATAATCTTTTCTTAAATACCTGAATTTGACACAATGAATCTTAGTTATTATTAGATTGTTCTTTGTCTACAGGTAAAATGTAGCCCACTGTCGGCTTTGGCTAATAGTGAATTCTTTGTAATTTGGTCACCTCATAAAGTAATACTCGATTTATTGTCTAATTTTTCGCAAACTTAAATAAGAGCTCGATTTTCTTGAAAATTAAATATCAATCTGCATTTCTAATTTCAAACCTTAGTTTGGTCACCGTAACTAATGAAACACTAAAATGTTATGCACACAGCTAGCTCGAGGTCGTGAGCTTTGAGGAAAGGGCACAAAACCCAGTAGTTCTAACCAGTAATAAATGTTTTAGAAAGTAATTCAAAATAACCGGTTTGTAATTGAAATCAGTCATTCATGATGGAAGAAGGTAAATAATACCAAGAGTTATCTATATTAATTTGTCTTTTAATATAGAAGAAATAAATGTTACAAGAAGGCATTGAACCTCAATGTTCTTTATTTTAATTCTTATTTGATAACTTAGTTTTACTATTCCTCCCGATTAGTTCATTTGTCCTTCAATTTTATCGTTCGAAATCTTTTTGGTCATGCCTGACATCGTTGACGCAGTATCTCTGGTTTTTAAATCTCTAATGCGAAAGAGTCGTCAACCGTGTGGCATTTTGTTCATTTTGTTCATTTTGTTCATTTTGAGATTGATATGATAATTGCGTTACATAAAATATTAAAACCTCAAAAATACACACATTGATTGTCTTCGCTGGTTAGGCATGGTAAAAGTTCCTGACTTCTTATTGTTTTGTGAACAGAATAGACTAGGTTCCGATTCAATGCATCTCTACTAGTAGGGAAATACTACATTTGGTAGTGTCGTCTACGAAAAGGGTATTGATAAATGTAGTGTTAGACCATTCAAATTCAAATCATACACTTTGTCCGTCTTAAACTTATTTTTGCAGGCAGCCCTTCGCATTTCGCTGTGGAACGTTCGGTTACCTTTAATTGGCTACTCATTCTGATTATTTTAAAGACATTTGTCTTCACTACATAGAATTTGTCACAGCTAATATAAGGAGTATCTTTCTACTACACCTTAACCTAAATATTTATTTTTGTCTGTATTTACATTTCTTCTAATTCTTTGTGTAATTGTTCCATCCTGAGTAATCTCAATAAAATCGTAGCATTTAACCTTAAAACATTGCGCATTTATCGCTGACAAAGTTTTTGCATTCTAGATAGAAATACAACTTTATTATCAGTCAAGGAAACCTTTGATTCCTCAATAACAACATCATAAAATTTGAATTGACTCATCAGTAAGAAAAATGTAATGCACTGACACAGTTATCTTATCTTATCCCGTTGCAAAGAAACAGCCAAATACAAATAATACTGCCTCAATTTCATTATGAGATGGAAATAAACCTCGACTCAGACCCTGAGTGAGGAAATTACACTTCATATCATTGCACTGCTCTCAAATCACTTCCCACTTCCCATGGCCTAAAAAAAGTCAAATCCTAATCATTTTGATAGAAAAAAAAATTGTAATACGCAGTAAACAGACCTGTTATTTCGAACTAATCAACTCTGACCGCACGCGCGACCAATTTAAGGAATCACAAGGAATATATTTGGGGTGTTAGTTGAAATCATAGTTCTTGCACATAAAGGTCAAACTAAATTTTATTCAAGTCTGTGTCCACTTAAATAAAGTAAGTAAATCGATTATTGTGGAGGTCAATATTCAGTTGTTCCACAGCATTGGCACGCTTAATTATGGAGCTGTGTACCTAACCGGGATGTTAATAGTCTGAGAAAATATGAGATGCACTTTCTTGTATAGAATTTTATCGGACGTTTGTGGTGACAATCGACCTGTGACGCTGCGCGAAGGGTTCTAAATAAATATAATTCAAAACCAGATCTTCTAAAAGAACACCGTACATCAGTCCCTATGGACAAAAGTAGGCGGTTGGATTTGGCTGCATTTTTAATATAATAGGCCATGACCTCTTGAATAAATCTGAACAACAAGGTCAAGGTACATTTTTTTTTGTTTTTTAGTAACGAGAATTATGTTATGAGTAATTTTGAGTTGCAATTGAAGAGGTCAAGCAAAAAATTAACCGCGAACTTTATTAACACCTCACATTCTTACCTTATGAACTTTTTAGGAAATTATTTTGGCATTTTGACCTCCGTGAATGTATTTGAGTAAGGAAAATAAGAACAAAACTAATTCAGCGCAGTAATATTACGACTATCGCTTTGCAACCAGGTTGATTAGTGGCGCCTCGAGTGCATCTATCGGGAGAGAAAGCTGGTTCAGGATTAGGGGTGGACCTAGTTTGCTAATTATCGCTTCTATGAAGAACATATTTTGCGAAATATATGTAATATCCAACCTAAAACATTTTAGAGGAGTGGCATTTTCCCTTGGTTTTCTTATCAAATCGATTACGACAATATTATTACGACTTGACTAACTTGAGAATTAGAATACGTACGTACATCACTTGGTATGAACTATGACTGATGCATTTGCTCGGCTGTTATGCACACGTAATGAACGTATTATTTTTTAATATGAAGGACTCACTCTGACAAGGGATAGTGTTGTTTCAGTTCCTTTTAGTTCCAGTTAGTTCCAGTTCCAACTCAAAACTAACGTAATTCAGTTTAGTTAT
>JAQFYE010004031.1:0-14098 GCA_034694305.1 Protaphorura glebata
ATAACAAAAAAATCCTTTTGAAAATCCGTCGAGAAATTAAGCCTAATCTTCGGAATTTCTTTTAAAGGTAAATTCGCGTGTAAAATCGGGGGAAGATGGTCCTTAAGTTCTATATAATTACTCTATTTAAGATATAATAGCTGTTGAATACAGCACAGTTTGTTGTCGGATTATTGTTACACCCATTGGAAATCAATTTGTTTATTGTACTGGACTGTTTAGGCTGTGGAACTTCATGACATTAATAAAAAGTCGCGACGGGGTGACAGCCCGTGGAAATGTTTAATAGCAGAGAGGTTGTGGAGAGAGGTAGTTGGATTGTTGAGTATGGTAGAGAGGTTGTAGAGAGTGGTAGAGAGGTTATTGAGAATGGTAGAGAGTGGTAGCCGGAGGGGTTATCTCTCCAACATTGGGGGGGCATATCTCCAATCCAACATCAGGAGGGCATAGCTCCCACATTACGAGGGCTTATATCTCAAACATTAGCAGGGCATATATCTCCAATACTAGGAGGGCATATCTCCAGCATTACGAGGGCATATGTCAAGGACGACTTATATGAAACATTAGCAGGTCATATCTCTCCAACATTAGGAGGGTATATATCTCTAACATTAGGAGGGCATATCTGAAGGAGGGCATATGTCTCAAACATCAGCATCAGGGCATATCTGAAGGAGAGCATATGTCTCAAACATTAGCATCAGGGCATATCTCTCCAACATAAGCAGGGCATATTTTGTATATAGCCTCGTGGTGAAGGAGTGAGAGTTAGTGTGGTAAAATCGTACGTCGTTCCGTTCCGGAACAATGAGAACTTGGAACGAAATGTGGAACGGGACGGAATATGTACGATAATTTGGCAAAAGTAATTGGAACGGAACGGAATATGTACCAAGTTTTAAATATTTGGAACTGAACGGAACTACACACGTGGCTAAAAACGAATCTCGAACGCCGTTCCACAAATCGTTCCAGGTCCGAAAGCACATTACGTTAGTCTTGGAGTCCTGTGTCATCGAGTAGGTTTGACACCAAATTCACTAGTCATTGGATGACCTTTTAACATTATGAGATGGGCATGACCACATAACGTTATGAGATGGGCATGGCCACGTAACGTTATGACATAACGTTAACAGATGGGGATGACCACATAACGTTAAGAGATGGGGATGACCACATAACATTAATAGATGGGATGACCACATAACGTTAACAGATTGGAATGGCCACATAACGTTAACAGATTGGAATGAACACATAACGTTAACTGCAGGATTCGGTTAATAGCGCTAAAAACATCTTCAAGTGCTAAATAGCAGATAATCTGCTAAGAAGTACTAAATAGCAGAAAAGTGCTAAAATAGTGCTAAGAAGTGCTAAAAAGCTTAAAAACACGTGACTTCGGCGGGTTTATGATACAATTTCAAATCAAAAGCCTGAATTCTCTTATTCAACAATACTAAATATAATCCTAACCACCACGGGCAATCGTGAAGGTCAACTGTGGGTCAATTGAAGCTTTTGAACGAGATGTATTAGTTGAGAAGGTCGCTGTGGCTACAACTCAGATTAGGTAAGCTTGAATTGCAAAGAGAGAAAAACGTGCAGGAGTGTGGCACAGACTCGACAGTATTGCAAAATTCGTAATTGAGATAATCATTATCCTTTTTCAGTTCAAATGAGACGGCCACGTGGAAGTCGGAATCGGAAGCCAGTGTCGGCGGGATTAGGATTTCGAAGAAATATTATGTCATTCGCAAACTCTTCCAATGACCGCATTGTGAAAAGTCTGATCCGGAGTAAACATTCAAACAGATCTCGACAGTTGTGGTTCAATATTGCCAACAACAGTGACGGGAAAATCTATTATTAACGGCTGTGTTGTGATCAGTTCCTCTGAGGATCGAGGCGAAGTGTATATTCATGAAGACAACTTGGAGTAGTAAATTAAATTTGTTTATTGAGTCAGTGCCAACGATTGAGTTGAGTCAGGGCCAATATTTGGCGATATTTGTATTTCACAGAATTTACAGATGTAACAGCAGATGTGAACTTGTCAAATTATATCTATGTCATATAACAGACAATGTATGAATTAATTAAAAACTTTTGATAAGGTACAAGCGTATATGTATATCAATGCAATACGGCATAAGTCTTTTAATCATTTATTTCTCTTCTCCACCACTATTGCAAATAAAGTTGTTTGAATGTTTAATCTCAGTCGAAGGAAACGGATTAGTTTTTGTAGTGGGTTCTGGTTTGATCTTCGTATAAACATCAACGAATAAACAAACTGTCCGTACGGCCCAACTCATCTTCTTCCAGTATATTTGGGAACATCCGGACGAAATCCATTCTCTCTCCTCTCGAAGCTCCAGCAGCCCAACTCAACGCCAAACTATATTTTCAAAATAAAATGAACTATTATTTTCATTTTACCAACCTGACTTCAAATTGAAGACTGGGTCTGGTCAATATCCCTTAACATCAAATTCCAATTTGCAATAATAGCAATACAAGCGACGGAGCAACGTACAACATGTTTTAAAAAATTAATATACCTACCTCTGCTCCGTCCGCGATTTCCATATTTCCAGAAAATTAAGAGAAACAAATGAAAGTTAGTTGTCCTGTTGTTACTGTCCTCGTCCTGGAACTTGAACATTGTTTTTCACTGAATTCTGTCAAAGATTTGAGTCGAATTCCACCGCCCAACAACACTCCGCCTTGTGCGGCGCCTACTTTCTATGATTTCTCAATGACTTTTGGTGTTTTTAGTTTTTAGCACTTCTTGGCACTTCTTAGCACTTTTTTATAATAGTTTTTAGCGCTATTTTAGCACTTTTTAGCATATGCTAAATAGCACTTACTGCTAGGTCACCGAATCCTGGTTGACCACATAACGTTAACAGGTTGGAATGACCACATAACGTTAACAGATTGGAATGACCACACAACGTTAACAGATTGTATTGATCACATAACGTTAACAAATTGGAATGACCACATAACGTTAACAGGTTGGAATGACCATATAACGTTAACAGATTGGAATGACCACATACCGTTAACAGATTCGAATGACCACATAACGTTAACAGATGGGGATGACTGCATCCACGCTCTACTAAGGAGGCAGAACTAATTTTGGAATAACGTTCAAGAACGGAACGGAACTGGTACGACAAAATGTAAAACGCAGTGGAACGAGAACGGAACTAGAACGAAGAAATCTTAGTGAGTTCGGCACGGAACGAAGGACCGGAACGATTTTACCACACTAGTGGGAGTCCCTGCTTCCACTTTAACCCTTTCACTACGGAGCTTAAGAAAAGCGACTTGTCACATTTCTCTTCCTCCTCATGGTTAGGAGTAAGGCAAATGAATGTGACAAGTTGTCGCCCATCACGGTAATCACGGACGGACGAATCCTAACTCGCTTCCGACACTTAACCTTTGTGTCAAACCTTCTTGCCCTCAGCGACCGCATTGGCAAGACTGTATAGGACAGCAAGATTTTCCATCGCATTTCGGTCCAACCAAACCTGGTATGTCATAATTTAATAAATTTAGCCGCTCTAAAACACCCTCGTCATCGTCAGTGTCTTAACCCATATTGGCCCGATCCTTTAACAACCATAAAATGCAATCGGTCTCATCCTCAGTTTCGATTCCGCCCGTTCACAACTCAAATACATAATTCAACAATTCCACAAGGAGAAAGTTTTGTTTACTAAGACTTCTTCAAAAGCATGATAAAATATTTATAATGAGGGCTTTGCAGTGGTAGTGGCTGACCATACTGACCTATAGCTCAACATTTCACCCTGATTACTTTTCAGTGTGTATATTTTATAGTCCTGCGACCGGTCTATTTAATGCTCTTAAAATTATTTGTTTCGTATTTGTTACATACTTTAAGCAAACGGAGAAGATTAAACATTCATAATGGCCAGTACGTCTTGGCAAACGAATTCAATATGACATTGTTCGTGTTGTATGATCTATGGAGATGTTCGTTTAAATAAATAAATACCAATATCACCTCGAGAACTGGCAGCAATCTAGACTGGATGACGTGTGATAAATATCACGACACTTCAGTATTGGCAAAAGCTATTATATACCTTGTCAATATAAATTTCCTGACAGTCGTTTGCAAGAAATCAGTGTCACAAGTATTTCCTCTATCAAAACTCAGTGAAATTCATTTAAAACAAATATGTCCAAATATTTCAGGCCAACCAGTGCACACTGGTGTGTTCTCCTTTGTCTCACATGTCTCCAACGAGGCAACTGTGATTACCAAGTATTACCGCAGGGCGAATCAGATACAGTAGTAGGTACAACCGTCTTTGAAAAGTTGGACTTTAATGGGTACTTGGCTCCGTTTGCCAAACGTTGTTATAACACTGTACTCTTATCTGACATTGCAAATTATGACTTGATTCCATTTCGTTCTCCGGTTGTCATAATCAGTGGAAAGGAAATTACGTTGAGGCAATCTTGTCCTACCGTTCGTCCGGTGGCTGAAGTTATGGAGAATAAAATTGGATATTTGTGGCAACTCCAAACTAAACGAACTTGTCTCGCACATTTCTTAAACTTCGATATTGACATGAACATTATGAATGAATATTATATGGAAGATCAATATTGGAGTTACGTTGTAAACTTCTTGTTGAGATACTGGAGTGAAGATCAGTCTACTTTCGCCCGAATGGGTGATATTGATGTTAATTCTGACCACTACACACCCGAGAAAAAATATTTCGAAATTTTAACGGAAAAGACTTCAGCATCACTGTACCGCATTGATTTCAGTGGAATGGCTTACCTGAATATCATAGGAAAGACAATTGATCCAATGTTTACAGATAGGTTTATGAGTTACCCAAGAGATGATCATTTTCTGAGCATGAGAAGTTGTGAATACAATTGGAAAACTCGGTTTGTGAAAGTTTACTTCCACAATTCTTCACAGCAGAACAGAATGGTTGGTGTTAAATGTATACCTAGAGCAATTGATTGGAACAGATTCCCAGAACGTCATTACTACTATGAAATTAATTCAAGTATGAAAGAACTCAGTCTTAAGAAATTGGATGACATTTTCACTGCAGTAACGTACAGAGATTGTGGGAACATGGACATTTATTTGCAAAGAAACGATTTCAGTCCCAAATCGATAACTCTTCCGGAATCTGAGTTCCTGATTCGTAACGATAGGCAATACTACGATTCCGCCACCACTTTCAAGGCTTTGGTTTACACCGTTTTAGTTTTCGGTATTTTTCTGAACCAAACTGTGCTTATGGATTATAAACCGGTGAATCTTCCGGTGAATCAAATTCATCCACCTCAATTACAATTTTATTTCAATACACCGCAACCTTACACTTCGACTGATAAGTTTATTGCCGATGGTTTGACTGGTTTTAATTTTGTTGCGTGTCGTCAAATATTAGAAGATAACATTTCCTTGCGTGCTTACAGCATACCATTTGAACTTGAACTGTGGATTGTGATTTTAATATTTTTGTTTGTATTATTTCCGATTTGTGCGCACTTGATTTTATATTCTCATCGAATGTCTAGTTTCAGAATGATAACAAGAAGATCTACATTCTTCATCATATTTTCCTATTTTGTCGAACAAGGTCCAGAAGTGAATACAAGGATTGAGAGATCGAAAGAATTTATTTTATTGTTTGGACTCCCGATGTTAATGTGTGTTGTGCTGACGAATGCTTACAAGGGATTAGTTACTTCACATGTAACTGCCCCGCCCACCATACGAAAACTTGAGACTTTCAGTGATTTATTCTATACAAATTACACGATTCAAACAAGCACGCATGCGTCCTCATGGAAAGCTATTTATTTTTGTGAACCAATGGTGGTGACCAGAGAAGAAGAATGGGAAAAAGATTGCGAGACTTATTTTACCCTAACGGACAATCTCGACTTCCTCGCCAGGATGGCAACATATGTGTACATTCACACTCATTTAAATCAATCGAGCAAAGTACAGGATCTGAAATCTTTACATTTTTCCAACGACCTTTTGGATCGAATGCACGCATTCCAAGTAGGACACCATAATATTTTCGGTGTGACTAGAATTGACTGCGATATAATAGGGACCTTTAGCTAGAGAAAATTGATGTCTTCTAGAAATGTCTCGTAGATTACGGCACGGTTTTCTCAGAGACCATCTTGCTTGCACGTGACAAAGAATTTGAAATATTTATTGTTCGGTTTCATCACAGCTAAGCTTGCCGCAAAACCTACCGCACCAGTTACAAAACAATTTGAATTGGCTCGTGGCTATACGGTTTTCTCAGAAGATATTTTATGTCTTCTACGGGTTTTTCTACAAGACATTTCTAGAAGACATTTTCAAATTTTTTCCTAGCTAGAGGTCCCTAGTAAGTACTTCGCAATGGTGAATGATCATTTTGGCAAACTGTACGACACTTTTGGAGAAAACTGATTTTACACATCCGACTGTTTATACATAGCAACCTGTTGTATTTTAATTTATGGGTTACCCAAGATTATTTGATTAATTTTCCTCATAAGGTTGGTCGATAGTCGTTGTTAACGAATTTGTTTTTTGTTAATTTACATTTGCATAATAACACGAAAGCTAACGTAATAATTTGAATTGTTCCTAGTCTGGTATAGCTCCTTGGTTTCCGCGACGTGAAGATTGCCAAGATGACAATGGTACGGTATTTGTTGACTTGGATACCACTATTAATCAATTGCTGTATGGGATTAACTTGCACTTCAAGCAACTCAACGACTCTTCAGGTTATTCCCAGAATATCTCGTTGTACAAAGGGAAGGCAACTTTTCTTCCTACCACCACTGGCTTCACAGCTGTTAATTTGCAATATTTGGGGAGAATCGCCGTTTTCAGAATTCAAGCTCTCCATGAATCAGGAATTTTAAAATGGTGGGATGATGTTAGCGCGCGAATTGAGAAAGAATATGTTAGTAAAAGTGCTAAGGAACAAGAGGAGAAGGAGAAATTACCTGTCGAAGTTTCAATTCATTCTAACATTCAAACTGTATTTTATATTTACCTTTGCTTTGTTGTCATTACAATATTTGTAGCAATCACTGAGAAATCAATTAGAACATTACCAACAATTATTAACGAATTGATACGTTGTTTGAAAAGGTCCATAGAGAAGGTTCGGTCGTATGGTCATTGGTTTGTATTGAAATGTAGGGAGATCTTTAAATGGCGCGCTCCTTAGATATATTGATGGTTTACGAAGTTAGTATGTCAAAAATAATGCTATTGTACCGCATACTCTTCTTCATGAGAGATGACGAAATTCAACAAAATTGTTAGTCGTTACAAAATCTCTAATCGTTACAAAATTAAAATGTTGTACTAACTTTGTACTTTGAGTATAGACTTTAGTGGAATTGTTAGAAAGGAAGAAAGAAATGGAGGATTCTTTAAAGAAATCATTAGTAGACAACTCAATCTTTGTTAACGCTGTTACTAATGTTGAGTATAAAAAAAGAAAACTCAATTAATTCGTGAAAGAGTTCAAAAAATAGAATTTGACAATTGGTGTCTTTTACCACACAAGGGTAAAGGTGTGAAAATGTTTAGTGATGCCCTAGTGCAAATAGTTGGATATTTACGAAAAAATATTTACCATCTACGAAGTGGGTAAACTGTATTAAAATGACCTCTGATGTTGCAGCAGTTAGAGCGGTTCCCGGAAGAAGCAGACCAGGAGTCCTAGGACAAAACGCTATTGATTACTGGTATAATAAATAATGATATATCTACCACAATCTAACAAATTGCAGTGGCGGTTCCAGGAATTTTTCAGCTATAGGCAGGCCTTAATGTGCCTGTGCTATAGGCAATGGCATATTATGATCTACTATAGGCAGGCCCAGCCAAATTGTATGCACAGCCTAAAATCAGCTATAGGCAGCTGCCTACTTCGCCTATAGCTAAAACCGCCACTGACAAATTGATCACCCGACTTGAAAACATGTATATGATGGGGTGTTTCTCACTATGCTGGAACATATTACTTTCTGCCTTAATTATTTTGCTTGGCTGGCTAGATATAATGGGAAGTCACTTGATAATGTTGAAAAATGCCACTCGGCTCATGTTATTAAAAAAACTGATGGAAAATTCATGGACAACCATTTGGATCTCAGTTGTTTCATGGACCTTGGTAACCATACACGCATGAATTTACACCTGCACCTAGAATTATATAAGAAAAAATACTATATGTAAATGGAAACGCCATTTATGTCTATGAGCAAGATACATAGAAGTTCACTTCTATGTATCTTGCTATGAGAGAATGCTGTTCGGATCGACCTTTCGATTTTTTACCAACGTCGAGTCGTTTTAAAATTTGTCAGTCCTTGACTAGATCCGCTGCGCGCTGGCAGCTATTGTTTATTTTGCAATTTCAAATGATAATTCAGGCTGACAAGTTTAAAAATGTAGTTCTCGCTCCAAATGTATGGTAAATACATTTATAATTTATTATAGTCCAGAATAGTAAAAAACTTCGAAACACTTCGAAAAACTTCGAAACAAACAGTGTTGCGGCTGATCTATTTCTTACGTACATATAAATAATCTGTCCTTGGAAATTGTCAAATATCGTCTAAGTTTATAATTTAATTAATAATTATCATTTTCTATTGTAATGAGTGAAAGTGAACGTGAAGTGGTGAAAACTGAATTAGCCCTTTGTGACAAACTGAGTGCTAATGAGTGTTTTATGGACGATCGACTGCTCAGTTTCTTCTAACGTTCTCCACACGTGAACTAGATATGACCACTAACATACTAAAGATCAGACACGGTGTCCAAAGGTCAAGAGGTCAAACATTCACTTTTGTGAACCCTTGCTTCAATGTATATTTCCCTTGTGTTGGACTCATATCAACCCATATCAGTCATACCTTTCTATCTCGTTTGCCGCTTTACGCTTCGAGACTGAGTCTGAGACAGAGCAGTGGAGGGAGCTAAGCTGATTGGCTGGTGCGTAGTGCGAGTTCTCGTATGTTCTACAGGGAAAAAGTCAACGGACGATTCTCTCTGAGAGCGTCAACTCACCGCTTTCCGAACTTTTGCCAAGAGAAGATCTGTGTAAAATTAACTGCCATTTTTGGACTTGTTCTTGCGTAAATAATTAATCAGGTTTTGTCAGTTTATACTCCACCTGTTTATTAAAAAGTGCTGTTGTCATAGACGTGTACCGTTTCTGAAATATCCTACTACATTATTGACTTAAAAGGAGTAGAAATACAGGAACAGTCACAGACTCCAGATATTACACAAATTATTATTCAGTTACGCTGAATACACGCGGTCCGTGTCCAGTGTGAGTTATCAAGTGAACAGTCAAATGAGTTTTTGTTTTGAAAGTCGAAGGACGCAGCAGACAATCGATCGCTTACTCACGAGAGTGATTTTTCAAGTCACAAGTGAGAATTCAAATCAACCCTTCTTTTGAAACCCGAAGGACATATTTGAATGGTCTGTCGGCAGTGTGACTTATCATGTGAGATGACAAGTATCCGGTTGTTCCGAAAGCCCTACCACCACACTCTTTACATTTGAACGGTCGCTCTTCAGTGTGAGTCCACTATCATCGGACAATTCAGGATGGATAACCGATTCGAAGCGTAAGCATAACCCAGGTGCTTCATTTATTTTCTGAATAAATACTTTCTTAGATTTCATATTTTCGATGTCACCCTCAATATATTGTATACATTCTGCATTCGATGAACTGGTTAGTCAAATGCTTTTATTGGTATGACAACTTCAGAATGAACCGTCAACCAATTTAGTCGACCGTTGATATCAAATATCCAAGAAATAATAATCGGAATAAGCATTATCAAAATGTTCTTATAATTTTCTCTTGGAAACGGTCCTCGGTTCTTATTAGTGCCGAAACTGAAATTAAAATACAAGATTGTGAACTCCAAAATGTCTTGACAACGAAGTTAGCTTCTAAGAAGGTGGGTCTAAACCTCGCTGGTGCTAGAAAAATTTGTTATTTTTCCGGTTGGTCGCACATTAACACGGAAGGATGGGGATTTGCCACCAAGTTTGTTGACCCTTGGCAGACACACAAGCACAATTGTGTGTCTGTCACGCGTTTTACTGCAGATAAATTTAATAAAATTTTGACTCGGACGCCAACTTTTATTTTCTTTCACTTCAGTACAGATGAAATTAAGAAATTAAAATTTTATTAATTGCATTTAATCTGCACCGGAATAAAAAGAAATAAAAATTGGCATCAAGACTGGGGATCCGGACTACAGAAACCGCATCAATTTTGCATTCGGATTGGTTGCTGGAGCATCCAGTGACTAGAGCTGAGTGATTGAAATTGGGATTTAGGGGCACTTCCGATTTGTTGATAGGTATAGACCCACCTTACTAGGATTTGTTGACCCATCTTGGTTAACTCTAATTGAAGGTAGACGATTAGATTCGGACAATCACTGTATTCATTGTGGTAAAGTGAACAGCCGCGAGGAAAAGATGAAAAAATCGACAAGTTCCGCCCGCTAGTTCAATTTTTCGTCTTAGAGCAATCAATGCATTTCAATAGTTCGCAAATGAACGGTCTCTCACCATGCGACTTTTCAAGTGAGAATTCAAATCAATTTTTTTTTGAAACTCGAAGAACACTTTTCATATTTGAGACTAGTCCTGTGAGATGACAGGTGTCTGGTTGTTGCGAAACTCTTACCACACGCCTTACCCTTGAACGGTCGCTGTCCAGTGTGAGTTTTAAAGTGACCAGTCAAATTACTCTTGATGTGAAAGTCTTCGCGCACTGTTCACACTTGCACGGTTACGAGTGTGACTTCTCATGTGTATAATCGTATTACACTTCTTGGTGAAACTAGTACTACACACCTGACATTGGAATGGTAACTCTCCAGTGTGACTTTTTTTTGTGAGAAATCAATCGGCTCTATATCCAATCAGAAAATGAAATAAAATACTGGTCTGTAATGCTAATATATTTTTCATTTTGATAATTTCAATGCAAAACAAAAAAATAATACGACAAACTGATTATAGTAGAAATAAACGCTTTGTAAGACCGAGTAGATATGTGCTGTGAATCAAGACATAGATACTGCGTATAGCTAGATTGCTAGATTACTAGATATATAGCTAGATAGCTGGACTGCTAGATAGCTGGGTAGCTAGATGGTGACCTGGGTCGTGGTCATCTTCTGACACCCACCTTTTATTGCATTAATGCACGTTTCAGACCATTCAGAGCAACTTTGGAAATTTGACCACTGGTGACCTGGGTCGTGGTAGTGGTAACCCTCTGACACCAACTTTTTATTGCATTTATGCACGTTCGGACCATTCTGAGCAACTTTTAAAAATTGGCCTCTGGTGACCTGGGTCAGAGGTCACCTGGAGAGGTCATATTAACACGTGGTGATTGTTGTGACCTTGTGTACCTACCCTGAGAATTTCATTAAAATCCGTCAACATTTAGTGTATGTGACCTCTGGCGACCTGGGTCAGAGGTAACCTGGAGAGGTCATATTAACACTTGGTGATTGTACAGTGGTCCGGCCTTATGTAAAAAGGGACTCATCGATGTTGAATAAAGTTCAGCAATCAAAATTTGGAACTCACATTTACGTGCGTATAATAAAAAAAATCAAAATCATTCCTTCTCCGAATTTACACGAAATTGGACAGACTTAATTTTTTTGAAATTTTTGTCAGCAAGTTTGACCTCCTGACCCCGGATATATAAGGTAAAAATTTGAAATATTTGGTGCCAAAATTTCAAGAAATTTCAAATTTCAAATCTTCGAATTAACTTTAAAATTATTGTTCAATATATAATCTTTCGTCACACTAATTGCGTAACTCTCGCAACTCTAGTTTAAGGGTAGAAAATGAATTTCAAAAAAAAAAATTTTGCTGGCAGTGCATGGACGAGAGAGCCAGGGGAGGGGAGATTCGTCCGAGCGGGAAAACTGTTTGTCGTCAAAATGGCCTTTCCGGACCGCTGTGATATTGTTGTGACCATGTGTACCTACCCTGAAGATTTCGTTGAAATCTGTCAACAATTACTGTGTGTGACCTCTGGTGACCTGGGACAACGTCACCTTCTGACGCCCACTTTTATTGCATTTATGCACGTTACAGACCATTCCGAGTAACTGTTTGACTTTATTGTTAACTTGAATGGAATGCTCGGAAGACATTTTGGATCAAAAGAGTTTTTAATCAAGCTTTCAGAAAACAATTGTTTCCTTCTCCAGAATAAAACAGATGTTACGAAAATTGAAAACTGAACTGTGTCAACTTAAATGACAAAAAAATATGAAAATAGTCGAAAGTGTCAAATATCGGCTAAGTTTGTAATTTAATTAATAATTATCATTTTTTATTCTAATGAGTGAAAGTGAATGTGAAGGGAAAGAAACTGAGTTCCCCCTTTGTGACAAACTTCATGAGGGTTCTGTGGACGATCGACTGCTCAGTTTTTCCTAACATTCTCCACACGTGAACTAGATGCGACCACTAACATACCAACTAAAACTCAGACGCGGTGTCTAAAGGTCAAGAGGCCAAACATCCACATTCGTGAACCCTTGTCCCAATGTGTATTTCCCTTGTGTTGGACTCATATCACCCCATAACAGCCACGCCTTTCTATCTCGTTTGCCGCTGCAGAGCAGTGGAGGGAGCTAAGACGAGTGGCTGGTGCGTAGTGGGAGTTCTCGTATGTTCGACATGGAAAACTCAACGGACTGTCGTATCCTCTCCGAACGAGAACGTCCTTTTTCAACTCACTTCATTCCAAACCCTTGTCTTGACTAGATCTGTATAAATTAACTGCCATTTTGGTACACGTACTTGGGTAAAATAAATTAACCATTAATTAAGAAATCAGTACTTTTTGTTAGTGAATTCTCGCAAACGTGGTACACTGAATAATTGAATCGGTAAACAGAGATTCATGTCAAAATTACACAGTGTTTCACAACTCTCTGCAGGTGGATTTCTCGACGAGTCGGCCCACAGTGATTCACACAGTTTTTATTACATTTTTTATGGCAGGGAAAGTTAGTCATAAAACAAACACCTCAACAATCACAAACCCCGACACTTTTTTCGAGTGAATTGATTTATCCGGGTAGGGAAATTGTGTTCATTCAACTTGTTGAAAATTAGCATTGAATTTCCGTTGATATGAATTGGACCCCAGGAAGACTTTTAGTTGCTATTCGACAGAAAGTTTGTACAAACGTGATTACGAAACGCAGGTCGTTGCCAGGGTGGTTTTAACATGGCCAGTAGTAGATTTTGAAGTCCTGGTTCGGAGTTAAAAGGACTTCGGAGTTATTTAGAAAAATGCAAAATTGCAACGGCAATAATTGCAAGTAGGACTAACAGGGGAAGGAGATGGAATAACAATGACAAACACATTGAATGGGTTTTCTATAGGCTTTATTATCAAAATGGTACCAAGTTACATTTATTGAATAGTTGCTTAGGGAGAACAAGTTTTCATACAACTTCAGACTAACTATTATATTGCTTAAGCAGACTTATATACTAAAATAAGAAGGGCGTTAGCCATAGTAAGATAAATTGCATTCAAGTGCAGGAGTGCAAGAGTGGATGACAATGGGCGTTGGCTTGGTCACGTCAATCACTTAATCATCTGTCAATCCCATTGTTGCACATTGCACATTTGCATATCCTGGTCCACTACTGTGTGTAACAATGGAGTGGAGTGGAGTAGGGCGTTGGCTCATTTTGACTTTGCAAATCGGCACAGTTGAAATGAATCAACGCAGAGTTTACGAGACATTACACTGCCTTCGACTAAAAATCTTTTAGTCTCTAAAAGAAATTAAAATAATATCAAACACACAAAAATAAAGAGAAACTAAAAAATAGAACTTAAAGACCTGGATAGAAATTCGGGGCAGACGGATTAGATCGTGCTAGGGTGAGTGTGTGCATGGTGGATCTTGGGGAATGAAAGATCGGTCCAGACGG
>JAQFYE010004032.1:0-14097 GCA_034694305.1 Protaphorura glebata
CATTTCAAATGGGAGATGAAGTGAATCAAGTGAACCATTACCAAGTTCAGCTGACTCTTGACCTTTGAATCTGGGTGATGACCCAGTAGGGAATCGCCATTTGGGGGTGGGGAATTATACATGAACTTAATGGTGGTAAGGAAGAGCGAGTGGTATTAGGCCTTAGTTGTGACTTTTCCCAGCCCATTTTCAAATGGGCGTTACGCCTAGTTTCATATATAAATTTAACCACTCTCAGTTCCGTAAAATAAAAATGCATAGAAATTAGAATTTAAAATCCCATCAGGTTCTCAAAGACTGGCAAAAAAAAATGTACAGGTTGGTCCATTGGTTGACCCAAAAGGAAAGTCCATGACTGATCAAAACTTAAAACTCAATCCCAAGGGGTAAAAATATTATGGACCACACTGTACATGGAAATAAATGATTACTCAAAATTGATTTATTCATTAGGTGTATATAATTACAAACATTTACTACAAGGATATCAACTGAGCTCACTTTGATGAATCAGCGAGTGCCGTATTTCGACCCAAAAAAATATAAAACACTAAAATATAAAATATAAATATGTTTGTGTGGTCAAGAAATTGTTTTTAAACAACAATTCGCCGTAACACAACTTTTGGATGTAATTTCAAAACAAGGAAGTCTTGTAAGGTTCGCGGACCAGGAAATAACAATAAGGTGTCAAATTAAAATTTGACCTTATGGTATTGAAAATGACCTCAGTTCATATTCAACAACGAGTCATAAGATGTTCTCCAGTAAATTAAACTTGATTTGTCTTCTTTTGATTTTTATTATGAGAAATGGACTTGCTCCGGTTTCTGGTGAGTGAATTACTAATAAATTTAATTATTACCGACTCTGAGCTCAGAATGTTGACTCAAAATATTATATTTATACCGGTTATTATTCACCAAAAATGTAGCAATCGCAGTGAAATACTGGTAACGTAATAACATTTTAGTCGCATAGGTTGGGAAGGCAGGTACCCCTAGTAGTAGAAATAAATAACAGTAAATTAAATATGATGAAGATTCCTAATCTTCTGGCCATATTTGACGTCAAACGATCTCTCGTGTATGAAAGGAAATGTCGGATTCAGATATATAGCAGGTCCGGGGAATCGAACCCCGTCCAACCAGGTAGGAGATGGGAACCCCGTACTACTGACTGAGCCGTCTTGCCTCTGACTGAAAATTAATATGATTTGATTTGATTTGAAATAGGACTGAAGTGTTTCCATTGCAGTTGGCCGAAACCACAGAATGGTCAGGAAGGGAAGGACTGTCATAATCCCACCCCTGACTTATCCAGAGAATGCCGTCCTCCAAGGTTTGCAAATGAGTTTGGTCCTCCTCTCTGCACCGTCTTGATCGGTGTCGCATTGACAAATGACAGTCTGGCGTCCATTGGCAGACTTTGCATTAATTATGAAAAATATAAAACCCCAGAATGGCTCAAGAACCACGGAGAGATGGTGGAAACGGAGTGCGGCAATTCCACTGCCCCACCAGAACACTCAAAGTCAGATCATTTTAAACAATATTATCAAACCTGTAATTGCAACACTGATAATTGCAATTCGGTTGCACTCCCAAAATGATCAAGTTACAAAATATTCGATTTTGTACACAAAAGAAAATATTCACATTCTAAATTTTAATTGAATGTTTCAAATGAATTACTAATACAAAAAATCTGAATCAAAATAAATAACAAATTGATTGATTGATTGATTGATTTTAATTTATTTCAAGTTAAAAATTATTTTTACATATTTGACATATTTTTTGCTTATCCGCCCAAATTTAAATGAATTTCCTTATTCTTGTCAAACGCACTAACCCATTTGAGGATCCATATAATCCTAGGTCAAGGTCATCACAATTTTTACGAGGTCTGCCTCTGCCCCTCTTTTGCCGTCGTTTGACAATATTTTCTGGGGTCCATCCATGTACACGCAAGGCATGATTATTTAAATCACGCCGTTGACGGTATCCAGAACTGCACAGGGAACAAATAAACGGTCTTTCCCGCGTATGACGTCTCAAATGAATTTCAAATGAACTTTTAAAATGGTATTTTTTTGAACAAAATGGGCATTCGTTTAAATCAGCATCACCGCCATGATTTTTAATATTGTTTTTGATTGAGATGACGTCGTTGGACAACCCTTCCGCACAATTCTTCAACGGTTTTCCTTCAACTTCGCTTTTAATTCTTGATTTTAGTTCTTGGATTTTCTGCAGTATTTCTGTTGATACTTTTATTCCGGATTTTGGTTGAACTTTGAACTCTTCCGTAATTTTATCTTGCTCTTGCTCCGAGATTTCAATTTCTTCTGCTGCTTTGGCGGGTGGGTGGTCTGTTAGTGGAGTTTTCTTGAAGATTTGACCATCTAATTCGATAAATGACCCTGGACTGTTGTCAAAGTCCCATTTCGGTCGCTCAGGGATTGGATGGTGAACCTTGTCTTGTTTTGGTAAGACTTTCCTATTTTTGTAATAAAATTAATTAGGAAAATGTTTTATTCATAATAGAGCATCTCACGGGTCGGGTTTGCGTGAATCCGAACCCGATTCAAACCCGCTTGGCCGGGTTAAAACTTTGGCGATCCCAAACCCGACAAGAAAACTTTCGGATCAAAAAATTTGATCCGAACCCGAACCTGATAGCACCGTAGTCCGTCCGAACCGAACCCAAAACCCATTGTTTGTTTGATTTTATTTTTGTCATAGTAAGAAGAAAATATGTTACAGTCAGGCTATGATTACTAATTAATGTGAACAAATACATCAACGATAATAAAGATTGCCTACACAGTCGTCACAGAAAACTCATTGACGCAATGGATATGTTAGAAGTGTTGTGTTAGCTTAAATAAATGTTCGGTTTAGTATATTTTTGTTTGTATATAAATTATTGCCAACTAATCCTACTTTGACTGTAACATAAATGCTTGCTACCACGCCAATATTATAATCAAACAATCCCACTCTTTTTCGTTTCGAATTGTGAGCTAAAATATCGGGGGAATATTTCTCCCTAATCGTCTGTGTCGGCCAGAAATGAATATTTGACCCGGAAGGTTTGGTTTTCTAATTTAATAATTCCAGTGAGTGAAAAAAATCAGAATTTTCCTTCCAAATGCCCTGGCAGCAAAAAATCGACTTTCTAACAACATAAATTTAAAAATTGCAAAGAATTATTGCAAAAAAGGTGGCATCGACAGATTTATCAAAAACAATTATTTTGGGGGTGTTTTTGTAGCAGAAACCCAAATTTTTTGAGTCTTTTTGTGCCGTTTTCTACTAAAACGCTCGTTAACGCCGCTATGCGCAACTGATTTTCAATCGGAATGACTCCCTACATCCGCAATAAGATTCTCTACAAAATGCATATTTCACTTTTTGGTCGGCTGCCCCAAATTGGGCTGCAGGGGGTGGCAAAGGTTATGCGTGACACTGTACATGTAGTGTTTTGTAGCTCAAATTGTGTGATAGTAAGTAATTTCGTCGTACACTAATTTTAACCCAAAATATTGGGTTCGGGTCGGGTTTCGATCGGGTTCGGGTTGTAGGATGATCCGAACCCAAACCCACAAACTTTCGGATCAAAAAATATCCGAACCCGAACCCGAATACTAATGGATTCCAAAAAACCGATCCAACCCGTACCCGAACCCGAACCCGTGAGAAGTTCTAATTCGTAATAATTGAAAATATTCTTCAATTGAAACTTACATTCTGTTTTGAAGAGTGTCCAGAATTTGTTGTCGACGTGAATTTATTTCTTCATCCGTGATGATTTTGGATGGAATTTCTACACTCACAACGTCACTATTAACATTTAAATCACAACTCGTCAATGGCTTTTCCTCAACTTGACTTTGGACTCTTGATTTTAGTTCTTGTATTGCCCTGAGTGTTTCTGCTGATATTTTGATTCGGGGTGTGGATTGAACTCTGACCTCCTCTGTGTTCTTATCTCTCAATCGGCCACCGTGCTCGTGCATTAATATTTTATTTTCTCCCTTCTTTGTTTGACCATTTCCCCACATCTCAACAAAATTTGGGCCGTTGTTAAAATCACATTTCTGTTGCGGAGGACTTGAATGACCAGATCTGTCTTCTAAGGAATGTCCCCATTTGTTCTTCATGTACTCAATTCCTCTACTCTTGTCGGCATTTCTAGAAATTAAAAAAAAAAAAACGGATTAAGAGTTCAAAATTGTAGTACATAGTACGTTCTGAGTTAAGTCATGGCTTATTGTCTTATTACTGGCTTATTTCTAGGACGAAAAAACCAGTTAACCCTGATAATCTGAATTGAACCGCTGTTTGTATCATTCATATCTTTAAATTAAGGATTCCTCTGTTCTGTTCTATTAAAGTAAACTGTCGTCATTTTTTGACCGTCATATCAAAACTTACATTCTGTTCTGGAGAGTCTTGAGCATTTGTTGACGACGACACTTCATTTCTTCGTTCGTGATAGTCTTGGGCAGGAATGCGAGGCTCACATCAGCGCTATTAAATTAGAAATCACAGGAGATTATCGGATTATGCATTCATTTGGAAAACAACACACTCTCCGCAATAAATTGAGAGTATAATTTTTTGAATTAAGACTGCCAAAGCTCGTTCATAAATTTGTATATAGTATAATAATATTACCTTGTAGTCATATTGGCGATGCTTCAAGTTTTGTCGTGCCTTATCACTTTTTTATTATTATTTATTATTTTGTGTATTATTTCGCTTGAAAAGTGAATGCATGTATTTTCCAACATAATACGATCTTGAATGAAAAAGCGCGAAGACCACAATAGAAATGTACCTGGGTTCCATTATAAATAGAACAATAAATGAACCTTTCTTTGTACAGGGTAGATCATAACTTTGTGGTCCCCGCCCGCAGTGTCCAACTTTGGAGCCACGGAAACTTCGAGTCAAAATTTGACAGACCTTGCCCTCTTCCTCTGTTGTCTATGTTGAAAATATAGCGTAATTGAAATTGAATTCGGATAGTTGTTGAGACTGATTTTTATTTAATTCTCTGTTCTGAGCCACCCTGTATAGGACAAGCAACACCTTTCCAGTTGTACAATAATACCAAAATATTGTACTGCTATGTACATTTGTGTATACCCACCCATATAGGGTCACTCATAACTTCTTAACTTGTGAGATATACATTTTGTAGAGATTCATACGTGTAGATCTAGTTTGGTTTGCCAATATTATATTCCTACACTAAATGAGTTCAATGAGTATACCCACGTTCGTTTGATGGAAGAATATAACGTAAAGAAAAAAACTGAACCACCCTGTATCCTGATTCTGATTCAATTCAATTCAAAATCAGAAATGGAACTATGAGACAATATTTTTGTAATTAATTTCTATCGAAAGATTAAGATTCTATCAATCTCAAGACTGAAAGAAAATTTAGACTTGGGTCAATTACATTGGTAATTGTAATTTCAATTACAAAATACCATCAAACCATCAAATCCAAAGATGTAACTATGATGTTAGCGCACATAAAATCATCATTTCGAGAAAGTAATTTGAATTGTAATTTGTAATTTGAATTACATTTTAAATTACAATTACGTAATTGTTATTGACATCAATTACTTTTCCATTTTTGTCCACGTAATTGTGATTGTAATTAATTACTTTCGAAAATTCTCCGTGTATTTGTAATTATAATTAATCACAATCAGAAATGAGGGTGTGATTTGTAATTTGTAATTAATTACTTCGAAATTTCTCCATGTATTTGTAACTAAAATTAGTTACAATCAGAAATGAGAGTGTAATTTGTAATTAATTACATTTTTAAGGTTATATTCTATACCCAAGTCTGGGAAAATTACAGAAATATGATGTGACTGCATGATTGATTGATTGATTGATTGATTGATTGTATTAAGCATCTCGGGTAGTCCTATCTCACCAAGATCATCGGCACTACTGTCGTGCACATCGGATTCGAATGAGAAGTCGTCGTATAAGTAAAGTGAAAAAATCTTTATATACGGGTGGGAAATCGACTTAAATGATGAAGCTGTACATATGTTGAGTGCTTTTTCGAACCAAGTCCACACAAGAATAATTATATTTTTAATTAACCCAATTAATTTTGAAACAATTTCAAGTTGAATGTGTTTATTGTAGTTATCAACTGGATTTCCAATCTTGATTACACGTCGTAATAACCGGCCATTCGTCCAGTAATTGTAATTTGTTTCATATGGGTGGTAATTTAAAAAAAATCAACTTTTGCTGCTCAGGAATGTTATGAACCACCTTATAGGAGAATTATAGTTGAGGCAAACATCCCGGAGATGGCAGTGCAGTCTGGACTGTACATCTGAAATCCTCCATGACCTTTAACATTACAGCAATAAACTTCAACCTATAGCTAACTTTGTTCCTTCAATTTTTTCGTGTTCGGTTATATTTTTTAAAAAATAGCAAATAATTCACTTTAAATTATATCTGACCCACGTGGAAATCAAAACAAAGCTGTAAGCGTATGAAATTATTAAGGCAGTTTCTCCGGATCTCCATATCTTCATTGGAACAAATCCGAGACAATTGTAAAGTGAATTTGAAGACATCTCGACAAAAATTTACTATTCCCTTGGGTCATAGTAAAAAAATTAAATCATTTGTGGATGCCGGATCTTGATGGCTCTAATTCAAATCAAAGCGTATCACAGGGTGTTTCATAACTTATGTTTCTTTCAAAGCCCAAATTTTTATTAATATTTCATACCGCACACGAACATACAATTTTTACAATCGAAATCTTGTGCAAACTGTATATCTTAATATTTCATGACGTGTATTGATTAATCTTCAAACACAGTCCCACAATTATCGCAAACTTCAACGCGTGAGACGTAGCAACAGTATATTCCAATTGGAAACATGAAAATTGCCATCAAATATCCCCATTTTGTGAACTTTTTCCGTACAATCCCAATCTAAACAAATTTAAAAAAAAAAGATATTTCAAAATCAAAATTCCTTTCAAAATTTTTTCCATAGCGCATTATAAAATTCGGTACTTACGTTACAAACAGAACATTCCCTGTTGAGCCTTGGCGGCAAAGCAACTGAAGGAGCAGCATGCTCTTCACCCTCAAATTGAAATCCACCTTTTACAAAAGAAAATTATTAATTACTAAGAATATTTTTCAATAGAAAAATAATTTTTCTAATAATTTTCGCCGTCATTATTTTCTTTAATTTTTTTTTAAATTTACTTACTCATTACACTTTCAGTAGTCTGGAGATCTCTCTTTCTAATTGTTTTCTCCTCTTCTGCCTCTTCCTCCGGCGTCAATTCCTTGCCATGGATATTCGGTTGTTTGTATGCTCTGTATGGTGACATCGTGGTACCGCTTTAAATTAACCTCTAATTTTCTTCGTATTAAAATGAATCTTAATCGGCTTTGCTGACGAAATTCTTGCTAATTTCGAAAAATTTACGATTCCGCGGTGACATGATTTGTTGACACTTGAAAAATTAACAAGTGAAATGTCATAACAATTTAGCCATTTATGTGCGTAAAATATTTACTTGATCAATTTTAGAATTCTAAGGCAACAATCAGAGAAACTGACAACAGAAGAACTATATTGAAAATGAGGACAGAGCTTAAATTTAGAAGTCCACAGATGGAACATTTGACAACAGCATTTAATTTTTTCCAAGGTCCAGGGTATAAATTGAAAAGAAATGACGAGATGTCCCTAAAAATAGAAAACTATTAAAATTATTTAGACATAATTACGAAAAGAAGTACCGATTAAAAATATCTTGACGTAATAACGAAAAAAAGAACTGATTAAAAATATTTTAACATAATTACGAAATAACATACTGATTATAAGTATTTTAACATAATTACAAAAGTACTGATGAAAAAGAGTACTGGGGGTTCTAAAGCCATTCCTTTTTAAAAATGCTGTTGCAGAATTTAGAGGTGGTTAAAAGTGTAGGGAAATCAGTTTATTTTAGACGACAGACGATCGTGGTTTCAAGTCCACAAAAAAAAACCAGTACTATAATGAAGGTTGTTGTTTGGAGCTCGAAAGAGACGTCTTATATTCTCCCAAAAATGCTGCTTGGTAAGAAAATACTCAGGCAAGAGATGAAATGTGACATCGGTTTGTAAAACTGAGTACTGGTTGTAGTCAGGTGCAAAATAATTGACTTAAACCGAATTGGAATTTTTCTTGGTTTTATTAGAAAATAGACTGAAATTGGAAATAGAAGACCAAATGGAGCCCTTGCTCAAATTTTTGGCTGTGACCTTCGGTGTATGGTGACCTATCACAGGTCAGAATTTCACTTTGACAAGAAACGGTCTTTTGACATGTTCCTAGATCGGAGTGAATGAGGGTGGTCGCGAGTCAACCTCCGAACCTTGTTAGATCTTCAAGAGAGTAAGAAGAGGAAAGTCAGGCTTAGCCTCTGAAGGAAGGAAATCAGTAGTCAGACTAAAGTAATAAGGAAATAAAAGTTGACCCCAGATACATAGTACACCGTGTGCCTGACGAGTACATTTAATTGAGTAGGTCAAGCTCTCTATCACTGCTACACGATCCACAATCAGGTGGATGGTAGCCTGAGCTTAACACTTCACACTATAGTACATTTCAGTAAATTCTCTAAGGAAATGTAATGTCTTCCCGTCGATATCAGTTCTAGCCTAAAATTTACAAATTTAATAAACACTGAGCTTGGACTGTTGAGATACCAATTAAATGAATGCAAACGTCATTTGTGTCTTTAACATTTTATTTGTTACTAGTCATAATTTGAATAATTAGGTGTAGATATTATCATGATTCATTCATAACTACATTGTACTTGCCCGCTAGCACACATCTTTGAATTCTCAACCTTTAATTCATTGGTAAATCTTTTCACGTAAAACTGGCAGTCTTCCCTAATTGAATACTCCACGAATATAAAAGCTGGGAGAAAGTTATTTGTCGCAAGTGGGTTCCTTCGTTCATTCAAAACATTTATGTGTTCCAATCCAGGTCCTAGTTTGAATTTGAATACAAATTCCTTTTCTGAAGACAGCCTTTGACTAAGAGTGTAAGGGCTTACATTGCGCGTATACAATTGATGCTCAGCAGCACTCCCAACATTTGTGATGGCCCAACTGTCGGAATCCTTTGAATAAGTAAAAGTATACGGGAAAATATCTTGATAATGATCTGCTTTTTCATATTTCATTGTGTACTCCGTTGTGGCGTCTTGTTTGTAGTACAAAGCCAATGGTTCACCTGATACTATTAATTGGACTTGAGTTGGTAATTCCACAAATGCACCGTCCGTCACTCCTAAATCTTCTTTGATGTAATTTGCGACAGTGAAGAGTTCAGATTCTAAATTATGATTGAATCTTTTCATTGCAGCTAAGAGTTGTGTATATGCTGCTGATTCTGCTCCATAATCACCGTTTCTAATTCGTTCAACAGTTGTAATAATATTTTTTAATTTTCCATCATAGGATGCTTCAACTGTAGATGGGACCAAATAAAATTCTGCTAATTTTTCATTTGGGTACAAAGATTGAATGTAGAATGGGAGTGGACCGGTTCCACCCAGTGTTACCAATCCTTCATTGGATTTGTACTTGAGATAGAATTTAGTTTTGGATCCAGGGACTGACTCAATTTCAAATATTGTTCGACCAGATTCCATAAGTGTGTATGACAATTGGAAATTAATAGAGCTTATGAACATATACAGTTTGGTATTACTGCCAGAGCTAATTGAAACATGGTTAGTCCCAGTGGATTCTTGTGTAAAGCTGAATTTGTATCCACGGTAAACAGAGTTTGCAAGGCCGGTAGAGTCCATAAATTTTCGGGTTCCTTGGTTTTCGTAAATCCAGATAAGATTTTCTCCAGTAAACTTGTTTGACTCCTGTTGAGAATTTCCCAATGAAATATTTAATTCTTGTCATATTTATAACTACACTAATATGACCGTATATAACACATATAGACGTAGACGGCTTGGGCTACAGGGTTTGTAATAACCTGGTAATTAGACATAATTACCGGTAATAGGGTAATGACGGGGTAATTACCAGGTAATTATAAATAATAACGGTAAAAGGGTAATGACCGGGTAATAACCAGGTAGTTAGACATAATTATCGGCAATAGGGTAACGACCGGGTAATAACCAACAAATTGGTATTTGTTTGACGATATCGGTAAGTTGAAATTGATACAATTAGCATGTAATTGCCTACTTAAATCAAAATGAACAATACCAAAAGGGGAATTAAACCAGAAGTAATTTCCAATACTAGGGACCTTTGGCCAGGAGAAAATTTGAAAATGCTTTCGAGAAATATATCCTAGAAAAACCTGTACTAGTCATTATGAAATAACCGGTCCTATAAGTTGCTCGGTTGGTTTTTGCGGCAACACTAATATTTCAAATCGAGCCGTCAACTTCTTTGTCACGTGGAAACGATGTGGTCTCTGATTGACTCGAGAGTTAGAACTAAGGTTTAGTAAAATATAAATTATTACCGTATTAATGGCGTTGAGTGAATTTGTTGGGAGGGAATGGAGTTTACCCACACACAATGAACCAAGGAACACAACTTGTGCGAATAGTATGATTTGAAACTTCATAATTGTACTCAGAATACTGTAATTTTCGTATATGAGACAGAAGAAACTGTTGGAGTAGAATGAATTATGTTGACTTGAGGTCTCAGTATTTATACTGAATACGGTGACCACCTAATGTTAGTTAAGTCCCGTAGGTTTTATCAACAAGAACTCGATAATTGGACTCTGATCATCCAGTAACAAGTAATTCACAATCCTAATACAAGCGGGAAATAAACACTACGATAAGAATGAAAATAATAATAATATTAATAATCTGTAATTCAAATTTTGTAGTAATTGCGCATTTGATGAGAACACTTGATAATTACACTTGATAAACTTGATGTAGAAACTGAAGAGTATGATTTGTCATATGTACGTTAGTTAAATTATAATTCACTTTTCGCATTAACGAGGGGAACACCAGGGCGGATACTCTAGAAAACAAATGTAACACATACCAATCCAACCGGAATGCGATCACGAATCTGGACAGGTAGGTCACTCAATCTCATGCGCCCGCTAAGGTCATCAAAAGGCCTCTTTTGTGTTGAATTCTGGAAGTCCGGGCTGGTGTGGAACGGTGGGATTTCCCGTGCTTTGGAAGGGGAACGTGAAAACTTTTTCCTCGCTTTCCACTCAATCTCGTCGGTGCGGGTGAGCGTGGGAAAATTAAAGGGGATTATCGAAGGAGTTATTCAAGACTTCAACACAAAATTGACCTCTTGATGACCTTGCCTGACGCATGAGATTGACTGACCTACCACTCCGGATTCGTAATCGCATTTTGGTTCGAATGGTATGTGTTGCATTTCTTTCCTTTTCTCTAGTATTCGCCATGGAGTTCCCCTCGTAAGTGCAAAAGCTCCTCATTAATTGAAGAATAGAAAAAGTTGAGTGTTGTCATACAGTATTTAGCTCATCATTATCAAAGTAAGAAAAATACTTCAGATTGGCACAAACAAGCCGCACCTGGCGCACAACTGAAATTATATCAGCTTCAGCGTCTGTTTGTAATGTCAGAAACACTAGATTATAAAATAGTTCAAGCGAGATATGATGTCATAAAAGTATTGAAAACTAAATGTTGAATGAAAAAGAAAAAAGTGATTCAATACCACTTGAGCCAGGGATAGAGCCAGGACAACCATCACTGCGAATTAACCTATGTTGTAGCATCACATATGTTCTCACATACGTTTGACCTAAAAAACTTTTGTGAGGGTGAAACTCTGAAAAAATACAGCCGTATGGCCGTTAGTAATGTATACGGGGACTGCGACTGTGGAGAAGTGGCTTGCCGTACCCGCCATACACGTACTAGATCGTTGACCTTCTAACCTTTGACGTTTAATGACCTCGTAAAAAAATCTTTGCAATGTTGGTCAAGTAATCCTAAACCACTAAACAAAATTGAATAGTTGATGGTTCATGTTCTTCCGGAGGTCAGGGCATAGATACTGAACTATGTTGCATACTGACCTGACTGTGGACTTTTGATTTGGTGTGGTGACTTCATATAAAATACACTAAAGTATGGGCGGATCGAATACATTGTATGTCATGCTGAGCTGACCTTAGAAGTGAGTCAGTGACCCGGTATAAAAATGCAGTGCTCCAACCGAGGTTGTGGCAGACCTTCAGCGGGAGTGGACGGCAGAGACCCCGGTCGGGATTGCGATTGGGGGAAGACATACGCAAGACACCCGGCGGTTTGTGTTCTTTATGTGACCCTAACATGAGGTCAAGAAAACTTTTTTTGCTAATTCAATTTGCGTGACCTCTAAAGGTCACAAAAGTTTTCGACCAAAAATTTTGCAGGTCATTTAAAGTGATTT
Organism: Protaphorura glebata; assembly: GCA_034694305.1. NCBI lineage: Eukaryota > Metazoa > Arthropoda > Collembola > Poduromorpha > Onychiuridae > Protaphorura > Protaphorura glebata. The sequence goes on from JAQFYE010004032.1 coordinate 12,521, forward strand.
CTCTTTTTGTATGTATTAAATCTCATGCTGATTTTGGCAAAATCTATTTTCGGTCAATGTTTAGGTCTACCCGTTCAAATCGTATTTTCGCATTCCAGGCCCAAAAATCATTTTTTGACCAAAATTTTAAAAGCATTTTGAACATTTTTATGAGAAGTTGATAAAATTATAAAAAATTTAAAAAAATGACCAAAAATGTTTTAATACAACTTTTTAATTTTTTTTAGAAATAATAATTTAGTAAGTGATAAAATTACATAAGCATTTATGCATTGAAGATTACTGAGTTTATAAAAAAATTATTACAGAGAATTGTAGTTTCCATCCGGCTTTCCAACCAAAAATAATCCAACGAATGTGTTTGTTGTCTAATATTTCGAGGCAGCCACCGAGAAACCATGAGTAGACAAAACCTTTTGTCAGAAGACCCGGGTATCGAGTGACGAAGCAACGTGACCCTGACACTCATCAACAGTCACTTTTGTTCCAAATTGACTACCCAGAGATTGCGGATGGAATCACTCCAAGACATCGATTCATGTCCGCATATGATGAACGATTTGAACCGCCGGACCGGAAATGGAAATACATTCTATTTGCAGCCAAACCCTACGAACGAATTGTATTCTAAGTTCCTAGTCGCGAGGTTGACAAGGTGAGAAAAATACTTTAATCAAATCTGTTCTATAGCACAGTCGTCGCTGAATTCCGTTTGCATATTCCATTCAGTGGAATCAGAATTCCCAACATGGGTTCGATATGATACACCGGTAATGTATAAAAAAAAATTGTTTTTAATTTCAAAAAAGAGTGAAACCAGATTTTGGATATTTTGGAACAAAGACAAAAAACAATTTTTCCTTCAGTCTGCATTCAAGACGGAACATCATAAACCACGTTAAATGGGTGGCCCACCACCTCAACCTCCTTCTCTCATTCAACAAGAACATGGCCCACCGGGTGCGCCTGTTATGAGCGAAGCTTTTATGAGCAAAACTGTATGAGCGAAACTGTTATGGGCGTAAAAACACTGTTATGAGCGAACCCCGGGATAAAGATGGCTACAGAGTTGCCAGTTCCTCCCAAACCAAATTTCAGCCACTTTACCGAGTTATTTTATTATTTTATGAAAACGATTTTATTAAAAATGAATTAAAATATAAAATTAAACAATTGCGACACGGATATGTCAAAATAAAAATTTATGCCATGGAAATTTTGTGTAGACTGTCCTTAAAATTAAATCCGCGCTCCTCTGCTCTTCTTGGAATTCCTCAATAACCTTGAATTTGCCACCTCTTTCGACAGTTATAAACTCAAAGCATAGCTGTTCCATTTTACAAAATCAAGAGCACGTACGTACCAAGTTATTACTTATTATTGATTGTAAATAAAAATAGTAAACTAGTAATTTTTAATGATGTTCGCGAATAAGATATACCGTGTAAAGTTTGAAATACCCGTCTGTTATATCTGGTCCGTCAAATCCCGCCGGTTATAAAATAAAAAATAAATAAATGGGAGTTTACCTCAGGCCGCACTTGCACTAGAGAAGAGACCTCTAGTGCGGCTGCCCA
>JAQFYE010004033.1:0-14096 GCA_034694305.1 Protaphorura glebata
CCAACTATTCGGTCAGTATTCGGTTACTATTCGGTCCATCCCTAGTAAAGTTAATTATCACTCGTTCATTCGTAATGGTAGACTGTTGGCATCTGGTAAATTTGTCGTTTAGCATTTAATTGCTAGTCTTCTCAGGTGGTATTCGATTTCACTCATATTGTCCTCCACCGTATTCTCCTCCCTGACCCCCGCCAGAGCTTCCAGAATAGCCACCACCGCCATAAGAATCGCCGCTACCAAATCCTCCGGAGTATCCACCTCCGCCACCGTAAGAATCATTACCACTACTTCCAAATCCACCAGAAAATCCACCCCCTCCTGAACCAGAAGAATCACCTCCGTATCCTCCAAAGAACCCACCACCGCTAGAGGACTCTCCCGCGCCACTACTGGTTGCCCCTGAGAATCCAGTTGAATAATCTCCGGTTACAATTATAGGGGCTGGAGCACTTGCGACGGGAGCTTCCTCGACAAGAGCAACTGCTTCAGGATTAACAGCAGCGGCGGTAGTTCCGGCATTTAATTCCGAGGGTTCTGCGGTTACTGGAGCTGGTGTCGGAGTCGGAGTCGGTGCAGGGTCTCCAGCGACATAAGTTGACCCAGGACTCGATGGTCCAGCAGCAATAGCAGCATCACTGGTGTGGGATTTCCCTGAGTCTCGATTCCAGTCAGGATTATCAGTTTTATCAGAGACCACTAATGGAACAGTTGTCCCGTTTCCCATCCATGTACTGTCACCATCATTTGAGTGTGGATCACCGCCAACCCTTCAAGAAAATATTTGATTAATTAACGGTCGGATGATTATAGAATGGTACCCACCAGTTCGTTCACAAAATTCAATCTAGGCAGAGTTTTTTTGAAAGGTTAAAAATCCAGATTGGATTTTGTCGGACCTGATTCGTTCGAATCTTTGCTGGAGTCCGATTCGTCCGAAAACTCCGAATTCTACTAGGCGGTGGTGTGCAAGTCTTACCTCTTGTAAAGTAGATTTTTATTTTTATTCTTTTTTGAAAATTTGTCAGGGAATCCTTGAACGGAAGGTTGACTGCAACACCATACGTAGAAGAAACCCTGAAAAATAAAGGAGATCGTGAAGAAAATGGATACCAATTACCAAGTCCTAAAATTGTATTTGCGCGATACGAATATATTTATTTTTCTTACCAGAAGCATTGAACATGCTAAAGCCAGAAATAGAAGTAGAATGACGGCTATAACGTACTCCATCGTTGTAGATTTTTTTTTACAATCTTAGAATTAATTCTTTACAAAATTATAATTTAATCGAAACTATCGCAATATAATCCTAAGACATTGGGAATCTGACAATTTCACTACTCCAAAATTAGAAGTTCTTTTGATATCAAATCAATATATCGCAAGATTTTACTTCTTGAAGAATTTTATTTCGTAGCACGTGCACAAGAACTGGACTTAAGATTTAGACTGATAGTGCAGAAATTATATAATACGTGAGGGACGGCACGGTGCTTCAGGTCCATGTAGCATCTCGTTTTTTACTCAAATCTGGTATAACAACATGTAATTTAACTTTATAGTGTTGTCAGGATTTAAGTTTATATTATGCCATAGTCTTTATAAGAATTTCCTGTGTATCTGCATATATTCGCATTCTGAAAGGGGGAGATGTTTCTGCGTGATAATCTCACGGCAGCTAACAAGCCCTTAAGCAGAATCAACGCGAGTTCATCATCGTCAGTTTTTTTTTGCCCAGATTTTTTATTGCTCTGTAAGATGTGCTTGCAATAATAATGGCTATAGTGGAGTGCAGCGCATTTTTGTGGTATGTGCACGCTGGATGCAAATGTACACTTAAATGAATTGTGCGTGAGGTTGATACAACCCCGTCAATGAGACGTCAATGTGACGGAACAGCACGTTCAGTGAAAAATTTTCATCGAATATAATTCGAGCTTGCGAAAATTGTAGCAAAATAGTAACCCCCCTCCAAAATGATCTGTGGGGGCTAATACGGATATCGCACACGTCCAAGGTCTTAGTAATATTGCACTGCTTGATAGATTCCTCCTGGATTTGTACCTAAGATTGACCGTGATGTCATTAAGTCAAGGGTGAAATATAAAAAAAAATCTGTACGTGTAAGCGTTTTTTCTGAAAGTGGGACATGCCACATGACTAATTTTTATCTCTTGCAGGAACCCAAACAGTTTTATAAAAGTTCAGAATTCAATTATCTGGAATCCGGGTATCTTTACACTGACTGAGAAGACCCATTCTGAGATTTTTTTTTTGTTCACAGTGCTTTAAAATGCGTCAAGGAACCCCCGAGTCAGGCTTTTACCGAAGGAAGTGTTCCTACATATTACAGATCCGACGATGCCCCGTCTGTTCGTATTTTCAAGAACCTGTTATTTAATTATTCATTTACCGTCATATGATGTTGACCTCTCAACTTTTAAGAGGTCACCATTTAGTAACTAATTTCGAAACTTGAGCCTTTCATCACTGCTAACCAAATACTGGTCAATTACTAACCTGACCGGGACAAAGGTCGAAATAGAGTATCTAGCGTTCTTGTCAGCCAGGGTATGACGACTGGATGTCGTTATTAAAAATCTGTTAACAAAAATTACATAATAGCAATGCTTTAAGAAAACAGCGAATGGCACAAGAGCTTAATGAAGAATGAACGAAACAATGAGAAAAATGTGTCTTTTAAAGAAATTGTAACGCAATATTTTTATTCAAATGACTAAACCAATTTAACACAACTGGTTGCTTTTGCTATATGGTAACTCATCCACTGACATTTTATACAATGTAAAATTGCATTTTACATTATTAACAAGAACACGATATGTCGGGAAACAAATAAATAGCTCAGGGTAAAAAATTATGGTAAAGCAACCCAAAAACACGTTGCTTTACGAAGTAACTCGACAAATTCAGTAAGCCAAGAAGCAGCTTATTTTATGGCCACGAGCAATTTAATTTAAGTTCTTACTGATCCATATTATTATCCAACTTGATAAGTAGACGTGCATTGGAATAATTACATTACACTAAAATATATTAACAGCTCGATTTTGAATGGTCGTAAGTAAGCACATTACATTTAAAGTCTATAATCAATAATTACTAAATACTAAACTGGGAACATCAACCTTAAACATTTTTATTTAGGCGGACCAATAATAGTAAGCCCGTCTCCCCATTCCCATATCATCATCATAATTTTACGAAGATTATAAATTGATTTTCTCCGCAAGACTTTAAATTCCCAACCAGTAACTTTGGTCTTGTTATCACATTAACGGCATACCATCTATAATATACTTAACATAAATTTAAACTCCTCACGAGTCCAATTTTACAAATACTTTGCATTGCACGATACTCTTAAAATTGAACCCTTTTTGAACAAACAGACGGATTGTCTCAAATTCCAAACTGGACATCACAATTACAGTCTAAAATCTATTTCCATTCACAGTTCACATCGTATTTACTAGTCTTCATCTAATTGAACATGGAGCTACACATTTTAGGAAGGACTCGACGATTTCTTGTGCTTAACACACTCTAAACACAATACGTTACACTGAATAATGAAATGGCATTGACTAAGTCCGGAACGTCAACTATTTTACGGACCTACTGGAGTGACTCAATTTTCGTTTCGTCTTCTTCGATTCATTGATTTCGTCTTATTTTCAATTGGCAGCAGTTTCCTTACTTACAATCGAAACAAAATTCTTTTGACACTTTGAGCACACATTGAAACACGCTTCAATGAAGGTAACAGTGAGTTTGTGAGCTTTGTAGTCTAATACAAAAACAACACTAATTAATTACTAAAAATTGAAAGCAACTTAGTGCAGATGAAAGGTAAAACAAAGGAAAGACTTTTCTATTTTCGTCAACATTGCCCCAACCACCATCTTTGCTTATTCCGCAATTAAAACAGCTCGGGCCATTACTTGTCTGTCATTCCAGTTTCCAGTCCCTTGAGCTCTTTCCTTTACTGTGTCTTATCAGTGACAGGATAAATTGGGTCAGCTCTGGCAACTCCAATTCCGTAGCATTTGAGTTCGACGGCAACCTTGGGCTTCACGAAATGACCACGAGCATGGATTCTACGGAGAACGACGAATTTTCGGAATTAGTGAAAACAATTGTTTTCAAAATTTTATTTTTTATATTTCGTACCCAAATAGAATGTGGAGATGAGTGGCGTAACCAGCTAAAATATGCCACCACGCATGAAGTTGAGTGAATGGTTTCAACGTTCGTGGCATCAAGGCTCGGACATCACTGAACAATTGATTTTAATTAATTTCATTTCTTGCGATCTTCCCGTAAGAAGAGTAAAATTGAAAACTTACGTGATTTGACGACACATTTGATTGTCGATGTTCCATAGTCCAAAGCCAAAGACGTACATAAAAATTCCAGTTGACAGAAGTCTAGTGCAAGTCCGGCACTGATTTAAGTTCACTAGTCGTAAGTCCAGCCACAAAACGACAAGAACCAGAATCGCGTACATTCCCTGATTTCGATTAAAAATATTAATTTTATTATTAACTTTTATTTTCGTTCTAAATACTTGAGATAAGAAATGTGATTTATCCACAGGTGTGATCTTAAGAATTTTAAAGAGACGTTAGAAATCTAAATGAAAATATTATTCCTCACGTTGTCATTTAAAATAATAAAATTTTTCTCGTCCAATGGAAATAAATTATCAGAGTTAAGTTTTATTGATACTGATTTTCCTTTCTTTCAATTCGATTGAAAAATAAATTTCCCTTATTCATCAAAAATTAAAAAATCTGAAATCCGGAATTGGTCAGAATCAATGCTGAATGTTTCTGTGGAATAGCTGACCAGTTCAACTTAAAACAACCGGACCGTATAATCTAGAAACGAACAAAATTTACATGGTGAATGAGAGGATTCTTATAGATGAGATAGAGAGCAGTGAAGAAGAAACAATAAGTGAAGCAAAGGATAATGATGGACCAATTCATTTGTCTCTTGGCAGATTTGCGGATTTCCCAAAGCTGGTAGATAAGAATTGTGTTTCCCCAAACCATAGGTAATTCATCCGCTAATTGCATGGGCCACAAAAGGGTCATGTGGAATGCCCAAGATCCTATACCCACCACTGCAATACAAATGCAATAGACCACAAATCAAGAAAAATCATTCAAAAAATAGCATTCGTGTTCACTCCAAAAGTTCCGATTGAAATTTTGGTTGAATTCAAAAATCGTAATAAAAATGAAGTGTGAGGGTAAAAATATTTTCAGATACAAAAGGAATTTTTTACTCTATTTGGGCAACATTTACTTGAGGTATTCGAAAAAACTGGAAACAATATTATATAAATTTAATGAATTTGAAACTACTATCGAATAAAAATTTGGAGACATTCGCTCATACGTCATAATATATTTAAATTACCATTTTCAACTGTCTAACCAAAAGAGCATTTTCCGTTCAAAAGCGTGAAAAAACGATTAAGTACAATTAATAGAAATAGAATTAGATTTTACAAAATCGGACTCACCAATGAGAAAGATATGAGTGAGAATGAACTTTCTTTCCAGTTTCAATTTTACTATTTCATATATTCCAAAAATCGGTGGGATAATCATTCCAAGGTTGCTAATTGTGTTCCCTGCAACAAAAACCAGACAGAAGAGTTAATCAAAATCCGATACAAATTAAAAATACCTTATACGCCAAACCCAAAAGTTGCATCCTTCAAAATTATCACAAAGACCTGAATTTTTATAACAAAATAGTTTCATTTATTGACGTCCGCCGTACGATGCACGTTAAACATCCGTATATTTTGTGTGGAGAATGGGTAGGCCTTAATATTGGGAAGATAATAGTACCCCTATTAGAACAATAAAAATGCAGTCATTTTTAATACATATTTTCAGTATTACATATCTATCTGCCCTAAATTGATATTCGGCGGATTTTCTCATATACCCTGTACATTAGATTGGTTTTCCATTCGGCCTGAAAATTAAGGTACCCTTCTTAGTAAGAAAAACTCCAAAAAAAATTGAAGCAACAACTATTCATTTTACACTGTCTACTTGAGGGATCAAACTCTCACCGCCTGTAACGTTGCTGTACAAAGAACGGACGAATTTTTCATATTAACACTCATTTTAAATTGAATTGTCATACATAAGAAAATGCTATATTCTCTGTCTACTTCGAGTGGTTCTTCATTTGGTGTATGGAAAACGTACCTCTAGTAGTAGGAATAAAATAATAATAAGAATACGAGTAAAACTTACAAAATTCTGCAATGAATGGACTGACTTCATAATTCCGTTCACACCAGTCCAGTGTGGACGTTGGAATTCCCCAAAATCGCTCATGGACTGGAGCCATTCTTCAACTCAATCCGAATCCGAGTCCAGTGAAAGGATGGTCTCTCTGGACAGGTGTCTGGAGAAAATAAAAATCTCCTCCTTCCTTAAGAAGACCAGAAAAAAAAGGTCTTTTTGACTAGATTCACTTCTCATCTGCTCTTCAGAATTGAAAGAATTTTTCCGCCAAAACCAGGGGTCGATATCCTTTAATTCTTCCACACAACAAACACAGCAATTCAGCTCAATGGTTCTACCACATCTTCCATGCAAGTCAAAGTAACCAGCACATATGCAGCCTTAAAAACCTGTCCAAGGCGACCGGGTTCGGACCAAACAAACGGATACATGTGTTCTTTCGTCGTGTGCAATGAGTGGTCGCGATTTACAGGCTTTACAGCATGGTCTACAGCCTAGGGTAGTTTTAGGTCTTCGTAACCAAATGGTCGCCTAAGTCGGGCGGTCGCATGGAGCAGGTTATACGTTGTTATAAGTAAATATTGGTCCGTTTTACTCATACTCTCACGTTAAAAGTTAAAATATACTCACAAATCAAGATTGGATTCGCACTTGTACTTCTATATGCAATGCACCGTGTACGAATTCAAGTTAGTGACCGGGGCTTCTAATCCTAAACAAAACCGATTATTTTGATTCAGACTTTGTCCTTCAAATAATGCATTTTCAAGTTAAAGCGAATAAATGATTTTAATTGGAAGAGAGTTTTGTGACTTTCCACAAAATTCTATGTTATCAAGTTTCTTTCCTCAAGTGTAATTCTGTTCACAAGTTTCTTTCCTTCTAGACTTTCACTTAAGTATAACTTATTCGAAAGTAAAAAAAAAAAACCAACGAAATAATTCTATTAACGAACGCCGCGGCTTCTATTCCCAAAAGTGAACATTTGCCGTCTTTTTCGAGTGTCAATGTCAAGTCGTGAAACTTGTGAAAATATTGACGATTTGATGTATCTTTACACAGAAAAAGGATACGTAGCTTCCTTTTCCGAATCCGAAGTACTTTATATCTTGTATCTTTATTTTGTGTGGACTATTTCATTATAACTTCTGACTAAATATCGATTTGTAGATTCAAATTTAAAATTTGATTATTCAAAAGGTTTCGAGAGAAAGAGGTAACTCTCACCGTATTGTTTTAAATCCGTGGTTACTTTCTCAACTTTTCCTCACAGTGACAGTAGTTTACCGAGTTTTTAAGTTCTAATCCAAATACGAATACATATTATGAAAGCCATATACCTATGCCTAGGCAATTATGTTCACAATAACTCAAAGAAGTACAATATTTAGGCAATGTATTTTCAATTCCAATTGTCCTGTCCTGTTAGAGACCCATTTTTTTTAAATTACAACTGCGAATACAGAAGGAATCACTACCAAAATAACGAAAGCCAAATATCTAGTCGTTATATAAAAGAAAATGGTTTTGTTGTGTCTTCTGTATGTATTTCATGCCCGTCAAGTTAAGACATTTCAAGTATTCTCAAAGTCGAAATACTTGCTTTACAGCAACAAGACCCAAACTAAGGCGAGAGCGACTCATAGTCTTCTTGCTAAGGCAAATAATTCAGAGAGTTATCAAAAATTCAATACGATTACACAACGAAGCACGCCTATATAATAAGTCAGGAAGGAATACGAATAGTCAATAATAGTATCTGTTATAAGCGATCGCGCAATGCTACGAAGGCGAAGTCTAAGTAAAATATTAAAACAATTGAAACTCTTGAGATTGCCAAGCGTTCATAAGGATGTCATAAATGGCAAATCGATTGTTCATTCGACGAATGACCGTAGAACCTCCGTAGAACGGTATTCTTCCTGTTCAACCTCGCTAGCTAATTTTATCTTTTATTACGAGTATACAAATACAAAATCACGATCGAAATGCTGGAACCCTAAAAAATCCAAAGTTTTTAAAACTGACCTTTTCGTCTGCCTGTTTGGAAATAAAGATGCTTCTAAAAAAAGAAACCCCAAGTGTATTTGGCTTGAACTCAATATTGAAACTGAATCCAGAATACAATTACGACACAGATAGACATAATATTCTAAACTAAGCCCTTTTCCCATTCTCTTAAGACTTCATCGTGATTCAATCACCTCTTTTATCTGGGATGCCTGCACGTAAAAACGTGATGTGCTGTGCAGCATAGCAGTGTCGTACTTGTACATGCAATTGCAATTATTCAACGAACCTCATCAAAGCTTATTAACACCACTCATGTATAAATTAATAGCAAGTTTGCTCTGCAAAACAAAGCGCTCATATCATTCCATATCACCGAGGCCGAACCACAATGCAATGATAGAGTATATAAATAAAGGTTTGGCCATTAACCCTTGATTAAATATTAACTTAACTTTTTAAGTGTGCATAGCCACGTCTGTAGCTTGCTCTACTATTACTATGCTGTGCCGTGCTGTGCTATGATTTCTTCAAGATCAAAAACAAATAAACTCAACGAGATTATTAATGGAAACGGAAATAAAGGTGCAGTTAAATATGAACACAACTGCTAATGTCCTATGATGAGCGTAGGAAAGGTTCCATTTCTTTGCATAACTCTAATCACAATAGTCATAAAACAAAGCACTAAAACAAGAAAAGGGTAATAACTTTAAGGGTGGTTCAAAAACTTATACGGCACATTATCCGCCGTACCCGCATCCGAATCCGAAGACACAAGAAAGTGAGATAATCATTTCTTGAAAAAATAATTATAGTTACTTACTAATCATTATAGTATGCAGTATGCACCACCCTTGATTTTTTCTATGTTGTGCCATTTCCTCACTTCAAAACTACAACTCAACAACTACACACTTGGATTGTTTTCATTTCCAATTGAGTAATAATAAAATCAACCAAGAAGGCAAACCAAACGTCATTCACTACCCAGTAATGCAAAAATAAAAAATTGAAAATAATTAAAATTATTTAACACTAGATACTAGTAGTAACTGGTGCTGGTATGGGCGTACGGCCATTTTACGATCGTGCTTGTAAATCTGTACTACTGTAACTGCAATGAATTAAAAATGACGATAATTTTACAATACCGGGACTGGGAGTTCTTTATTATTCAGTTTTTAGAAGTACAAATTAAATTAAAGTATTTTGCAAAAAAAAAAATTGAATATATCAACATCAACTGAAAGTCTGAAAAGGACATGCAACATAGCACATTAATTTAAACTTTCACAGGACACAGTACTGTGAATTAAATGTAAGTTGAGGTCATAAAGTAAGAAGATCTGGATTCTTAAAATTATTTTTTGAAACCTTTATCTTAGTTCTTAACTATCAAAAGCCTTTACGAGAAGAAAACCTAGTTTGAAATTAATTACCAAAAGTAAGAAAAGTTGAGATGCCGGGTATTCTGTCTGAGTGTAATAATCAGGCACCACAGGAAAGACATTCATCCTTATTCTCAAGAGAACAGACCATGTCTGCAGCATTCTTTTTCTCCACAGTTGCATGGAGCCGATCTTTTTCGACAGTGAATTGAATCGCATTCACAGCTGGCTTCGTTCTCAAATAATACATTCCGGTCTTCAAACCCTGTAATTTGAAAACAATTTAAGGTTAAACAAGCATCAAACGAATGTAGAAAATTAAAGTAGCACATTCAAAAGTTCATTTTTGACTCGATAATAAAATTAACCTGAGTCTGACGGAAGTCAAACTTAAAAATTAAACATATTGCTATTCCTGGTTGAATAAAATGTAATAAAACTTTATTGAAAAAAAGTATGTTATGAATAAGTCCCACAACAGGTCGCCAGTTATTCCTCAATTTCTTTGGAAGTAAAGCGATTGCGACGGTTAAAACAATCTCATTGTCTCATTCGATCGATGTGAGAAGAAAGAAGGTCAAAACTTCTCACAGAAGATATAAATAATACCATATTAATAAAAGCCTTACCGACTTCCAGGCATGAAAGTGCATTGAAGTTAATTTTCCGAAATTCGGTGCAGCAATATGAATATTGAGAGATTGGGACTGATCAATAAAAGCCCCACGATCGGCTGCCATATCAAGCACAACCTTCTGCGACAATTCCCAAACCGTTTTGTAAAGGGCCTTGATGTCCTTAGGAATTTGTGGAATCTCTTGAATTGAACCGTTCGCGGCAATAATTTCATTTTTCATGTCGGAATTCCAAAGTCCAAGATCTGTCAAATCTTTCATCAAATGGTGATTCACAATCTACAAAACATAGAATTTTCGATCACAATAAAAGTACTAATGTGAGTGATTGATGATCTCGCCGAATCCGAATTTATAGGAAAATATAAGCTCAGAGTTGGACAAAAGAAAAATACCTGAAACTCTCCAGAGAGTACACGCCTCGTGTATATGTTCGAAGTGTAAGCTTCGACCGATTCATTATTTCCTAAAATCTGGGCAGTGGAAGCAGTGGGCATAGGTGCAATCAGAAGGGAATTACGAACACCATGTTTAGCAATTTTCTGCTTAAGCTTGTCCCAGTCCCACAAGTCTGTCGGTGTGACATTCCACATATCATGTTGCAAAATCTAAATTACACAAAACCCATAATAATTTGTTTACCTAGTTCATTGTCATTGCTGAATGGAGAATTTAAACAAAATTCATTAATAAATGAAAAGTTAAAAAAAGAGACTTCAACGGGTTATTAGTTTCTCAAATTTGTTTCAAAATCTTTCAAACAAACGTACGATTTAATTATTGGAGAACCTCGAAAAACATTTTGAATATAAAATATGAACAAACTCAAGTCTAGAACAATACATGTCATCCTGATTTTTAAAAACGATTCTCTTCGAAATTCCAATTCGTGAATTCTAAAATAACCAGTGTAAAAGAAATGTCAACCGCACTGATTAAAATTATAATTAAATTATAAATCAGTTAATTAAAATTAAAATTTGTGGATCATACCCCTTTACTGACAGGTGAACCAGCATAAGACTCGTATGGTCCTAATTTCTCAGCCAACTCCACACTTGCTTCCAAAGCTCCATAATACAAAGTTTCGAATATTTGAATATTCAATTTCTTAGCTTCCGGAGAGTCAAAAGGAAATCGCATCAGAATAAAGGCATCAGCAAGACCTTGAACACCAATGCCAATCGGACGGTGTCGCATATTTGAAAGCCGGGCTTCGGGAACAGGGTAGTAGTTGACTTCAATGATTTTGTTCAAATTTCTTGTTGCAACTTTTACAACTTCTTTGAGTTTCTCAAAATCGTACATGTGATTCGGTTTTACGAACATGTTGACAGCAACAGAAGCCAAATTACAAACGGCAATCTACAAAAAGAATCATAATGTAATGAGCAGGTGAATTTGGCGTTAGCATTAATGAGTTCTACTAAAATTCCCTTGCAATTAATTGGAATTACTAGCACTAGTGTGTTCTTGCTTGAAAATACTGTAATGGTAATGCCACAAACGCATAAATAAATCGGAATGAATAGATCAATGAATTAAACGACCAAAAGAATAAAATCTTACATTTAAAAAATATTTTCTGTCAAAAATTAAAATGAAGAAATCGGATTTGATATTACCTCATTGCAATATACCATTATTTGAACCTGTTTAACTTAAAAATATAATTTTTAACAGATTTCTGCTTCAGTTAACGTATATTTATTTCGTAGCATCCTACTTGAAACTTGTGCGAAGCACAGCTGGTAACTTCATCTCTCTGTATTGAGCCGATTCAGTTCAGAGAACTAATACAATATAATTGAGCTAACAGTGTTTAAAAAATAAATAGTTTCTCTCTAATTAATAACACTCATATTCTCCTAAGACATACGAGCTCATAAATTGGCTCTGGTCACATAACACCATCAATGGTAAAATAAATTAAATTTCAGTATTTAGACACAAGTAAAAATAATCGTTACCTCTTCAGGAGAAGAATATTGGATGATTTCAGTGCAGAGGTTGGAGCACTTGATTGTCCCCAAATTCTGTTGATTTGACTTCCGATTGCAAGCATCCTTATACAACATGTAAGGAGTTCCTGTCTCAATTTGAGATTCCAAAATATGATACCACAAGGCATGTGCTTTCACCGTCTTGCGGGAACGTCCTTCTTTTTCGTATCTTTAGGTGACAAAAAAAAATGAAAAGAATTTAGAATCCAACTGAAAAATTTCGGAATTCATGCCAAGTCAATATCAAATGTATTACACATATCGTCTTACCGTAAATAAAGTTCCTCAAATTCTTCACCCCAAACATCCGCGAGTCCAGGAGCATCAGTAGGACAAAACAGAGACCAATCCTCGTTAGTTTCCACGCGTTTCATAAATAAATCAGGAATCCAAAGAGCATAGAACAAATCTCTGGCACGGTTTTCCTCCTTCCCCGTATTTTTCTTCAAGTCCAGAAATTCAAAGATATCCAAATGCCACGGTTCCAAGTAAATCGCGAAAGCTCCAGGTCGCTATTTCAAAATTCATTATTAATTTCCAGACAAGGAATAAATTTCATAATCACCATTTAATGAAAGGAATTAATTCACCTTATTTCCGCCCTGATCAACGTATCGAGCTGTATTATTGTAGACTCTCAACATAGGAACAAGTCCATTGGAAGTTCCATTGGTGCCACCAATGTAGGATCCTAGATTATGATTTAAGATTAACTACTACTTGTAATTTAAGACTCAATGACTAATTCAGTAAAACGGAGTCTGTACAACTAAAATCTTCACGCTAATCTGGCATAAACGTTGTATAAATGAATTATAATAATTTACCTGTCCCACGGATGCAGTGAACGTTGAGTCCAATTCCTCCAGCACTTTTGGAAATCAATGCACACTGGCGCAAAGTGTCGTAGATACCTTCGATCGAATCTTCTTTCATGGTGAGAAGGAAGCAGGAAGAGAGTTGTGGACGATTCGTGGCAGCATTGTACAAGGTCGGTGAAGCATGAGTAAACCATCTCTGAATTTTATAAATGAAAAATATCATGTAAACTCGGAATATTGAAACTGAATCCCACTTAATTACAGTAATCATTTGAAAAATACCTCAGAAAGGAGATTGTAAGTTTCGAGTGCTGCATCAATGTCTTCACCATGAATTCCAACCGCCACACGCATCAACATGTGTTGGGGTCTCTCGACCACTTTTCCATTAATCTTCAAGAGGTAAGATCTCTCCAGGGTCTGCAAATTAAAAAAAAAACGTTTCAATTTAAAGAGATTTGATTGGATTGGATGTAATTTCAATTTCATTTAAGTCATCAATTTCATAGCTCACACATCATAAACATAAAAAAATAATAGAGCCAGAGGGAATAATATTTCGACCAATTCCTTTGGAGGTACCGAGCCTGAATTGAATTATTATTTTCAATGACAGAGAAATTCGAGATTGAATACAAAAAAATGTCTAAAATGTACTTCCAGAAATCCAGAATCAATTTCGGAACAGAGATTTAATGTCCAAGCATTAAAATAAAGTGAGGAGAAATGAATTCATTTGGTTCGGAGAGAACTGCGCGTATAGGTTTCAGGTCAGAAAAATGCGTAAAAGTTAGAATAGAAAAATTTTGGCAGTGCGAATATTTCCAATTTTAATGCAATTCTACAAAACATCGAAAAAAGGTTGGTCAAGAGTAAATCAATTTAATGCGAAAAAAAGTTCTCAACGGAGAACCAGAAATCTGTGCATGACAAA
>JAQFYE010004034.1:0-14094 GCA_034694305.1 Protaphorura glebata
CAGTGAATATCCCTTGTCCGAAATAATGACATTTGTTATTAGATCTGGTAGGTTCTGTATGGATTTACAAGGGTGTTCAAATCCAGAATATTAAATAGCGTGTCCGGAGAGAGACTGCAATGGGCCAAAAATGGCTTAGTCAGCTTGAAAGCTCTGCTTTGTAGCAGGTGCTTCCACTCTCGTAACATACATACATACATACATACTTCAGACTAGTAACAAATCGAGTCTGCCAAGCTACTACTGACTGACTAAATAAAATCCGAGTTTATATACTAAACTGTCTCTTTGATCTAAATATTTATGTTATAGTTATTGTTATATGTTATTGTTATAGACTATTTATTAGATTCTTTTTTTTGTCGGTGAATCATCTGTAGAATGGAAATTTCCGGTATCAGTCGAAACTTCTATTCTATGCTTTCCTCATGTCTTTATTGGTCGGAGAAGATGAGTCCTCGGTTTTCCCTGCACATTTCGGTGATGATTCAAAGGAGTGTGTTCTTTCGTTCACTCTCCGTCCTGTCATTCCAAAGGAAAATGTGCCGGCCTGGTTGAATTTATGGTCTTCATCTCGTCCTACCAAATGAGGAAGACTCCTAGAAAAACTTCAGAACGTATTCTGAATCATGCCTAAGTCTTAACATTATTACTTATTTTATTATTATCAAGGAACTTATTTGTATTTCCAGCTTCCATATTTAAAGTGGTTAACATTTATGCTAACACCAACATTTCTTGCACTCTTGGTGTTTGCGCCAAGAAACGTGCTAGGATTTGCCGAAATCCCTCAGACAAAAGCAAAAACCGAAAACAGAAATTTATTCATACCGATTCTAGCAAATGCATTCATATTTACTTTTTTGAAAAAGGAACGCTCGTACATAATTCTTTTACTTTCAGCAATTCCTTAGTTTTATTCCTACCACAGATTGTCTGGCGTGTAGTATTCACACCAGTTGGATTCAGTCTACACTTTCATATGTTATTCTTTAGTGGAGGAATTGAAAAAGTGGAGCTGACAGAATGGATCAACATAGTTTTCCATTGTTTACATGTTGAAAACATTGGGATAGAATATTTTCGAGAAGCCCAAACACAGCCGTGGTTATGTCAAGACTCATTAACATCAATTTAGTTGTCAGTCAAATCCATCGTAAATATAATCTGAGGAGTCACACAAGCAAAGAAAGCCCAGACGCCGAGATTTTTCCTGACAGCATGCATAAATTTTTGGGAATTGGGCGTACGAGACGTGTGGTTGGATAAGTTGCCCTCGCGCTCATTCAATGATCTCCGCAAACCACTGCTAAATCCACAAGCCCTGATTAAAAAAGCAAACCGTAAGTAATTTGTACTTCAAAACAAAATGAATTATCCAAAGGTGCTACGTCTGTTTTTCAAAAGACAATAGAACAAACGCAAATAAAAAGGACGAACACATCGTTTTTACAGAGAGTATCACAATAATGTCATGTAATGTAACTCAGGAACCGATTCATTTTAAACGTATGTACAGGGTGGTTCATATTTTTATATACCCAAGAACACATGGAAAACTAGGCTTTAAAACAAATCATTCAAGCACGTTGTAGTGTTAGTTCACGTTGTAATAATCAGGTTTGTCCTAACACGTTTGATTTCGAACCAATAGTGTGTGAAATGTGTGACAAATCGATTGGTTGAACAACACAATACGTATAGTTGCAGATATATTAGGTATATATTGTTTGGAATATGAAATAATCAATGAGACGGTGGATAAGCTTAATTTCCGAGTGTCAGTGAATCAACCAAAATATAGAAACATTCATCTACAGGGAACTCTACTCCCAAAATGTCGTGCAATTATTTGTTGAATACTGAGGGTGTCTTCTCTTTTATTTTGTCAGTTTCCAATTGTTCTCATTTCTTAACTATGCAAGTTAAAAACTTGAAATTTGGAACATATACAGCCCTGACATTACTCTTCAAGGAAAAAAGTCGTAGTTTTAAAAAAATTTGAAAATGCCTAAGAAATTCGGGTTTGAAGTGGATTTCAGGATTCCAAATGTTTCCGAACGCCGTCTAGTGAAGATGCCCCACGGCACTCGAGCTTCTGTTTTTGGAAACCAAATCCGAAAAAATCAATGGGACTGACCTCATCGCTCTCGAAAGGGATCTTTGCCTTCGTAATGATGGTCATTCTGAGTTTTGACCACACCAACTCTGCGCAGGGGGTGATTTTCAAGGATACGCGCGACGAATTTGCCCCGTGGAGGAAAATAACTTTGACGGTAAATCTCGGATATAATTTACATTTTACATTTACATTTTGGGGCACCTTGATGAAAGGGATGACTCCAGGACCCATCATAGCACCGACAACCATGAATCGGTTCTCGAACTTCAGTTTTCGCTTGTTTTTTACGGGTAGGCGATGAGGTTTGTGCTCCACAGCTGGGGGTGGGAGCACGATATTTTTGTGATTTCGACGAAATCCGACGGAGTTGAGTAGCTTCGTCACTCTGCTGTGAGATACCGGTATTCCGTCCATTTTCATCTCCTTTCCAACCGTATTTAGAAACAGTCCTTGGAAAGTTCTGGAATCTTGAAATCCGCTTCAACATTCAATTTTTTCAATGTTTTCAAAAAATTTGAAAATTTCGAATTTGTTTCATGAAGAGTTATTTTGAAGGCTGTATATGTTCCAAATTTTAAGTTTCTGGCGCTCACGGTTAAGAAATGAGAACCATTGGAAACTGGCAAAATAGAAAAGGAGACACCCTCAGTATTGACGTGGTTACTATTGCGTTCGCTTTAAATCCACGTGCTGAATTAATTCTAGTTTGTCCTTAACGTAAATCTTAGCAACTACTCAAAAAATGAAAGAAACAATTGTCCGTTTTTTATTGAACTCCCTGCAGAAAGCTAATCTGAATTTGCACACCTGGTATTTTAATTTCCGGGCCAGTCAACAGTTCTATTCTACATTTATATCCCGAAAGAGAACTGACAGATTAATTGACAGTTCATACAAAATGTCACGCCGTATGCCTCAAAGAGTTTTCATTCTTTCAGAAATTGTAAAGCATTTCAAAAGTGCCTTACAGTCCATAATATTTATACAAGAGAATAACACAAAATGTCGTTTGTGTCCGGACTATATATGTTCGAATAAACTTCATTTAGACTGAAATTTTATTTCTCACCCATTTACAAATACTCGCAACTTATTTAAATTTCGATTGTATAAAAATTTCGGCCACCGTCCACCCCTCTACCAGTGTATTTAATCAGACGTCTGCTGGTCGGATGCCCCTTCCATTGATCGACTACATTGATTCCGTCAGATTGGCAAGATTCAAGAATGGCGGTGTGTCGGTAGGGAAGTCCATAAGTGTGATTTGGGGCCGAAAATGTAGCAATGGCTGTATTACGCGGAATATTTGCACAATTGGATTTGACATGAGTTCCACGTATCCACTCATGAGTAGTATGTCCAGAAAGGCCAGTGCAGTAAGTCTTCACAACGGATGGGCATTCTTGGCCGTCAGGCGTCATCACGTAGGCACCTCTCATGGGTGGAAGGGTGCAACGCTGCTGAAATTGATTAATGCGTACCATTTTTGAATGACTTAGATTTCTCTTAGTTAAAGTTCAAACTACCAAAAATCACACGGTCCAGTGAGCTTAAGTGAAAAATTAATTTAGTCAGGTGGATTTGACTATAGGCACTTGAGATATATTGTAGCGCTTGCAACTGAAGCCTCAACAAATGTTGTGAAGATTATACTTCGGAGAACGTAACCGTTTGATCCGGTCGATAGAAATACCTGGTCGAAATACACGTTGTGATGTCATGACTGTGACATATGGACGTCGCCCTCCGTTCATTTGGCCCAAATATTTGTATTTGTAGAGGCCAAACGGTTAGACTTTCTCGGGTAAAACCTTAACAATGGTTGTTCAGAAGGTTAGGGAACACTATTTCCAAGACATAGCTTAATCCTAAAGTCTACTTCTTTTACAGAAGGACTGTGAATTTCGTTTTACCATTGTGATCGCGATGGCTGGCCAAGTAGACACAGCCACACAGGCAATGGCAATAATTGACGTCAACATTATTAAGGTGTTATTTTTGGACGGAGGAAGTGTAGTGAGGTGAAGAACAGTGATCAAACTGAATATTTTTTTTTGCAGAATCTACGACTAATATCACAAAAGTTTATTGTTCATCCTTTCTGATCGACGATCAAGATAATCCATATTCAATTCGATTCAATTCAATCCATGACTTTGAATATTTAAACAGTTTACAGCAAGTAAAATCTTGACTCTTGCGTTTGCGTCAATGTTTTTGCTTGGACCCTGGCTGATGAAACAAACATAATAGAAACTATATTATGTAGGCTCACAAATTGAATGGGTTCTTTAGAAACATTTCGTCCACGTACTACTATTATGTTTCTAACGATGGATAGACAGGAAATAATGATAATAGAATTATTACTTTAGACAAGTGAATATACACAAATTGATACATAAATAGATAGTGACTTTTTTATTTTGGTCAGTCTTTTCAGATTAAGCTATAGTAAAGAGTGGACCATGTTTTGTAACAAAAACCATAAAAAATAATATGCTTCTAACACTAGAATCGCAGAAGATAATATAGTCAGACAAGAATTCACATCTTCCACCATCAACACCGAACAAATAAAAGAGTACAAAAATTAAAGCAAGTCCGGCAGTTTTGGTGAGCAGAAAGTTTCTGCTCATCAAAACCGCCCGACTTTATGCTAGAAACAATGTCTGTCGAGTCTATGATAGCAATATTGGAAACGTCTATAAAGAACAGTAATAGATATTGAGAGTAACAATTTAATAGAAGAGTGCGATATGTTACAGCAATCACCTCTAGCGGAGAGCCACGACATTTCTGAGTCTCGTGGTCTATTTAAACATTCTTCAGGAAGTCGAGGAGAAGCAGTTTGCAAAGTTTGAGGCCATTTGGACGTGGTACCCATGCTAAACTTTGATGGCCCCTAGCGGTGACCCTGAAATTTTCATCGACTTGGATCCCATTTAAACATTGTTTCGGAGGGCAAGGAGTAGCGCTGTGTGAAATTTGAGGTCAGTTGCCCCTCCTTCTAACATTGCCGCGCTTTTACCAGCATTGCATGACACTCATCCACCCTCACCGTAAGCCCATGCACATTGAAGTCAAAGTTGATTTTATAGTTGGTGTACAACTTGCGTGAAGGTTTATTTAGATTTGCTTCACTGTTTTACGTCTTTCCGTTTTTGATGCCTCTTTATTTCCAAATCAATATAATTATTATTTCCGACACATTACCCCGACTTTACGGAATTCGGTTCACTGATAGAGGAAATGAAATAATATCCACACGCCACTTCATGTGTATAAGCATTGGTGATGAAATGGACGAAGTCGTGAGACCGTCACCGCATATGTAATTACTCAACCGCTATTTCATAATTTAAAATTGAATGCAAAAAATGGGAATATAAATTATTTTCCAACAGCATCTCTCGATGAATAGAAACTCTTTACATGGGAACCAAATTTTGTGTCCATGCCGGAGTCCTTTTCGGGTCGGGACCGGTTCGGGTACCGGACCCGGATCCGGACTCGATGTTCGGGTCAATTTTTTTGAAATTAAGACCCGACCCGGACCAGTTCCGAGCACTGTAATAATGGACCAAATTTTAAATTATGTACAGGTTGTGTCAAATGTTGTAGTAAATCCCAAAAAGTAAGTTTATACAATCTAGTGAACATTGTAGACCAGTCTGTGCAGGTGCTCGACGAAAGCTAATTCACCATCGGTTTCCTTAACGTTATACGATTACCTTATCAGAGTGCGTCTGAACGCTTCAACAAAGATTTGCCTTAAGCGAAGAGCTCAAAATCCGTTTCATCGGCTACCACCAACAGAGTAGCGTTTAAAGATAAGTTATTGCATTAACGCAGAACAGGTTGAAATGCTTTTTTGAGTGTCGTCCCATAAAATGTCGACACATTTTAGTGCTTGAGAAATCGTCTTTTACTAAGCGGAGTTTGACTCATCTTCTGGAATCAGCAAAAACTAGTGGTAATGCATAAATAAATTTACTGCATTCAATTAAATTGTGGAAATACCTCTGTTATTTATTGCAGGCCAGAGGCGGAGTTGGTTGAAATTGAAGCCAATATGAACTTGGATTGTGTTTGCTGACTTGTCGTAGTTGTGTGTATTGTGGATAAAGCCATTGCATTGAAGTTATGGAAATATGTGTCTTGGTTGCGTGTATTGTGTATTCATATTGTTCTATCTCTGTGGGATATTAGAAGCTTATGTTAAATGAACAGTAATTATTTCCTGGCTCAGGAAACTTATAGCCCGCATGATCCTCGTATTATGTGTTCAACTACAAATCAGGACAGAAATTGCAAATAAATATTTTGAATTCGCATATTTATATTAAGTGGCGAACTTTAGTATGAATTACAAGTTGTAAAGGTTTACAATTCAATTTGTGGAATAGATAACATTTTTCAAATGTCCTCATTTATATTGTCTGCTTGTAACAATTCCTAAGCTACAGAAAATATTATTCTCAGAATGTTCAGTTTCAATTACGGGACTATCAATTATGCAGGCAAACACTCAAAAGTAGTCCTTCTCACGAGTTCGAGTCGGGACTCGGATTCGTGACTCGAGTCCGGGTCCGAGTCCGGACTCTCCGGTCACCATATGGAACAAGCCCGAGTCCGGCCATCGCCAAATTCGGACTCGGTCACGCGAGTCCGGACCCGGACGAGTCCGAGTCATGTGTCCGGAGTCGTCTTGAAGGACTCGAGTCACAATTTCCAGGGACTCGAGTCCCTGGCATACGCATAAAGATGCATAAAATGTGTTCTGGCACCACTAGACACAAAATCTACGACTCGGCGTTTTCTCTTCTCTGACAATCTTTCCCGTTCATCCCAGATGGCTTTAACCCATGGAGCACGGAGAACGAGTCCGGACTGGCACTCGTGATTCGAGTCGCGAGTCCAAGTCCGGATCCGAGACCAGATTATCGGGAAGAAGCGAGTCCTAGCCCGGCCATTTGCGGACTCGTCACTTGCGAGTCCGAGTCCGAGGTTACCTGAAAATTGGACTCGGACTCACGAGTCCGAGTTCGGCCAAAGTCGGACTCGTGTGAAAGACTACGCAAAAGTTGTCTTTCACACGAATCCAAGACTCGAGTCTCGAGTACGTGTCGGAGTACGAGTCCTATCGTGCAGGACTCGTCGCTAACGAGTCCAAGTTCGACTCCAAGTCAAATTTGTACTCGGACTCGTGAGTCCGGGCTCGTACGAGTCCGCGTCTGGCTAAATTGTATATATCTACATGTTAAAGTGATGGGCAGAACTGGAGTCCGGGCTCGAGTCCTAGTCGAGTCCGAGTCCGGACTTTCTCGGACTCGTGCCTTTCAAGTTTGAGTCCAAGTCCGAGCCAAATTTGGACTCGGAACTCGTGAATCCGGACCCGTACGAGTCCGGGTCCGGCCAAAATCAGACTCCTGCGAAAGACTGCGCAAAAGTAGAGCCCACCCTTATTTTCTGTTCCATTGAAACGAAAATTAATATATTATGCAATGGCCGCCAAATGAGATGCAGATTGCCTTGCAAACTTATAAACAAAGTAACAATGATTTCCTAAACAATCAACAAGAATTTGTAATGACACCGACACCTATCCGTACGGAACCGTAAGTCAATTAACTTCAATGTCTTGACTTCAAAATTAATTTTACTCAAACCTATGATCGATGAGTCGATTCTAGTTCATAGGCCTGCAGCTGCTGACTACAGGTGGTAGTCGTGTAAGTGTGAATTGGCATACAGTCACTGTGAAATATATCATTTAAAATAAATAAGAGAAATACTAGGCAGACCATAAACCCCGACTCTTTTGTTTGAACCCAACTCGTCGCTTGCTAATTAGCGTGATCTAGTTTTTAGAAAAATCCAACGTCTTTTATTTAAATTTCTGTATGTCTGTATTGTGATTAGTACTTCGCTTAATTGTTCTCAGTCAGCACTGTAGATATGAATCTCATAAGTCTCACTGTATTAATTTCTCCTTTTGGTTAGATGAATTCAAATTGAGTAGAGTAAAGCCACATGACGTAAATAGGGGACTAGAAGCCTGGACACGGATAGAAACTGAGTCACGGGACAGGTTGACAAATTTTGAAGTACAGTTTCTCCCATCTGCGCTCGCACTCCAAATCACGCTAATGCCGGTTCAAGACACGACGAGTCGTCTTAAGGACAGTCGTCATGCTTTATGGCATCCGAAATTTTTACGCAATTTTGATACTTAGAATCCGAACTCGCCTGATCGTAGTTCTGGACGTATTTCGAATACTTTTCTTTGTTCTTCTCCAAAACTTCTGGGGAGGGTCCACTCTTTTACGAATAAAAATCCTTCTTGTACTTCAGAAAGTGAAAATTGAACTCAAACTGAGGTCAAACTCAAACTTCGCACTAACTAAAAACCGGACAGGTGTTAGAGCGACAAATGACAAAATATTACTGTTCATTATTACAAAAATGTAAATAAATGTATTAGTACTCCTACCAAAATTGGAACATGCTTAAATTACACTGGAGTCAGTGACCTTCCATTAACCAAAACTAATACAAACAAATCTAATACACTTAACAAATATAATTTTCTGTCCATTTTGTTATTGAGAATGCATTTAAGTAACGTTAACGAATACAATTTAATCCAATAACAACCTTGCCCGGTTTATGTACCGAACGCATGTCGTAAAAACCAGAATTCGGATAATTTTTATACCCTGACAAACTCAATGCCGAAATTTTCTTGGGGCTGACTTGCAACATAAATTTTCATAATCACTCCAATAAATGACCAAAAACATTGTGCGCCTATTCGTTAAGGCCTTGTAGTATGGTGTATTAGAATACCCTAAAGTGCGCACCATCACTTGTGCACAGTTGATAAACTTCATTGTGTCATTTCATCTATCGCAACTATAAGAGTGTTCACCTTGTGAGTAAGAAAATAGTCTCGCGGTGATATATAAATATAAGGAAGCCATAATAAATTATTGATTAGAATTACTCGTATTGAAACGTGAGCTAGATACTCCTTTAAATAATTCAATTAGAAATTTCATACTGTGAGAAACACACATGTGAACCAGAAACACTAAGCAATAGTGAGAGTCTACCTAGAAACACATGTAGTAGTTTAGAAAGTGTATGGAAAATACTATCCATTTTGATTCAAGGTTGGTTCATAACCTTTTGCTCATACTTAGCTTAACGGGAAAGTTTCTGAGACGACGAGATCGCACGCATATTTTAAACCAATTATTTTTGGAGATCAGTTCGGGACTCTGAGCCTGAATTTATTCTGCTGATTTATCTAAAAATTGAACGTAATACTTTCAATGTTCATATCTTGTTGGCATCAGTAAACGCTTTTTGATCCACCCTATATAAATCCATCAGTACAATCATTAGTAAATGGTCCAGTCATTTGTTCTCAAATAGATGCGCAAATACGTTGAAGCCACTAAATGCAAATAATAAGAAACTTATTCTTATTTGTAACTACCTAGTCTGCACTGTGAAAGTGGGAAGCGAATGCTAGTTTGTTTTTTGGAAGGGATACATTTAGGATGATAAACTCGAGATAACCTCATATCTATTCTTTTCATTTTTTAAATCTACGCTACGGGATTATGTTATTAATGTCGACGACTTGTGCGAAAATGAAACGATTGAGACGAAAGGTACTCAATAGACACAAGAAGGAATGTATTGTTATAAATTTAATCAACTCAATTCTATAACGTTGACAGAATCTTTGTCTGTCTCTATGTCTACTATCGAGTCCCGCTAAGACAAGTATTGCTTGAAACGTTTTTACGGCATGGTTTCTTCATGAATGCGACTGACCCCGTATAGCAAACATCTTCAAAATTTAATCAAAATTTGCGCTTACCAGCATCCTTCAAAGAAGATAAGACCTCCGTTAACTAACCAAAAAGAGCACTCTCTCCCAAATTCTTTTTTAATTCAGGTAGTGCTCCGCATCATTCCGGATTTGGTCGGAGTCGGAATCGAATGATTCTGGAATCGCCGATTTCGACTCCGGAAAAAGCCGGAGTCGGAATCGGCATCGACCCTGTCAATTCCGGCAAAAACCGGAGTTGGAATTGGAATCGTCGGAATCGACTCCGGAGTCGATTCCGGAATCATATGAAAAAATAAATAAAAAATTATCAAAAACCACAGAATTTATTCCGATAGTTCTATTCCGCAATGCACATACTAATTGACTAACAGAGATTTTATTTTTCATCGACGTTTCCAAACATTTTGCTGTCAAGAAAGACTACATCGTCCTGATCTGTCTGGAGTCCAGAATCTTCTCAATCCATTTCATTGATTTATTTAAATTTTAATTCAAATTATTCACCGTAAAAACAGGCCGAACTGATCCGTAGTTTTGAATGAAATCAAATTCACAAATGGAAACAACAGAAAAAGGTTGCGTTGCATATCCAGCCAGAAATCCAAGCATTAGCATAGTCAGACATACGCATTTGCATTTCCGCGCGCATGTCAAAGGATTCGACTCCGGACTTGGTCGGAGTCGGAATCATGTGATTCCGGAGTCGCCGATTCCCGACTCCGGTAAAAGCCGGAGCCGGAATCGGAATCGATTTTGTCGACTCCGAAAAATCCGGAGTCGAAATCGGAATGGGTCATAATCGACTCCGCAAAAAGTCGGGGTCGTAATCGGAGCCGAAAGTCGATTCTGACTCCGACTCCGGAGTCGGAATCATGCGGAGCACTAAATCCGGATAACCACTCGAGCGGTCTGTCCGTATTATATTCTGTATATATCTAACATGGAGGAGTACTACGAATTTATATAGGAGATAAAATGATTACTACGAATTGTTTCCCCGAAGCCATCCTGAAACTACCGTTGCCCTCTATTATCTCTCTATACTGGGGTTCCACTTCCCGGCCTGGCAATTCCTGACCTCGACTTTAAATTGCTTGTAGGACGCTGTTAGGTTTTCTCGTTGAGTTTTTCCAACGGGTACTTGCATTGGATTTCTCAAATGAAGGTATGTTGCCTCGAGCGTAATGAGAGCAAAAATTGTTGACAGTCGATTAAGAGAATTTCTTGGAATAGGTTATGCTAGAAACGTACAGTTTGGCTGATGATAGTAGACATATGCTCTGAGTTATTCTAATTGGACTCAACAACTCTAACATTTGAAAGATGATCAAATGTTAACCATAGCCTTGGCTGAATGTCAGAAAATGGATGTACATGTATAAACTAACAATTGTTACCTTCTTGATTTTGAAGACTACCTAATTCAATAAGAAGAAGCGCATTTTAATTAAGGTACTATTCACTGCTTAACATTCAGTGATATTAGACTAATGTCTGAACCTATGGGTAATAGCGTGTATTCAATGGTATCTCGGAATATGAAAGTAATAATGAATCTTATTAGCAAATATTGTGGTATGAATCTGATTTTAGGATTGTGTGCGCGCACTCTTCCTCTCCCTTGTCGGTAGCGATTCTGAGTATTCCATCTACTACGTCTCGATTGAGTTGAGCAGTCATACTTTAGTCATCATGGCACGGTCGCAGCTGCTACAGATATTGTCATGGTTCTCCATTTGGGCATCCGTACACGCAAAGTCTGAGCAACATTTAGAAACTCGAGTCGTTCTAACTGATTTCAATTTCCGTTTCCTACAAAAATCTCTATTCCCAAATATATCTCCATACCTTCGTTTTTCTTTTTTCGACGAGACAACGGACATCATTCCAGAGGAAATTCAAAAATATCTCCTATTCCAAGAAAGCACTAATAGACGAGTGTACACACCACTACTCACCGTTCTTAATAAAACTGGTTTCAGGTTTGGTATGAGTGAAGAAAAAAACTGGATTGGATCATGGAATACAATAGCAAATGTAAAACCAAATACATTGTCGGAACTCAAGCCGTTCCAAAAAATTTCAATCATGCCTGGGATGCAACCGTTGGGGAATAAGGCCTTGAAATGTTCCCTTGAGCTCCGCATGATCAAAAGGCATGGGTTGGAGAATCTCCCATTCATAATTCCGAATAATTTTGTCCTTCCGAAAGACTTTAAGAAATTTCAATCAGCGTGGAGAAATACAGAAAATAAAATCTGGATACTAAAACCTACAAATCTGTCCGGCTCCACGGATGTCAAACTCATTACCCATTGGAATCAAGCTCGTAAGTTGGACTATCCTACCATGGTAGTTCAAAAATACATGGAAAATCCAATTCTCTTTCGTGGCAAGAAACTTGAAATTAGACTCTGTCGTTGTTACTGGCGTGAACCCTTTAAGGGTGTTCCTCTCAGAACGAAGTAATACGAAGATGTCTTTTAGAAACTTCTCGGCCAGTTTGGAAACAATTCATGATTCATGCATTCATATTCGGAAAAACTCTGATGAACTTAAGTGCAAAGTGGAGAACGAGACAAGCGACTACTTTGATGAGACCAGAGTCTTTTTTCAGGACCTAGCGGATAGAGGCCACAACATATCCGCACTGCAGGATATAATGCAAGATGCCATTGTGAAGTACCTACTGTCTGTCGAGTCAACAGTTCGGAAAAAATCGGCAGCCGATAAAGTACTCAATCGCTACAATTTGTTTCATTTTCTCACTTTTGATTTTATTGTGGATGAAAGACTAAGCCCAAAACTCATGGAAATTAATAGATCACCGAACATTGCCTTCATATCCCACATTTCATCTGTTGTCGCCTTTCCGCTTGTAACTGAAATACTCACACTTCTTGGCCTTCATTTACCGCCGTCAATTAGTCAAACTGCAAAGTATACTTTAATGAAAAACCATCTAGAAGAACCAATTTCATTCCAGGAACAACTTTATTCGTCGATTCTTACTAAATCAGAACGAGATAAACAAAGACACTTCACCGAGTTGTTCAAGAACGCACCGCGTGAAGTGTCGGAGTACCTTGACCCAATTCTGGAACAATTGACCCCGGATGATGTTCGTCAACTGATCATCAGTGAGGATGAACTGGCAAGGTCCACTTCATTGTCATTCAAAAGATTGTTCCCCTCTTCAACTTCCACAGCCATGGACAACTATATCTCCTGGCTTGTACCCAATAATCGCTATTATTACATGCTACTTCATGCCTGGGAGACAAAATACAAGAACAATCGAAAAGCAGGAATTGAACGTCTCGCGAATCTATCTGCCGCCAACTATCATATGAAACCGTAGGACAGCATTGTGTTAAATTATTATGTTAAGCGTGTAATAATTCTGTTGGAAATAAAATGTAAATCATGTATTGAATTTATTTCCACTTAAATGCCTCCCATCCGGGAAGCAGTTATTATTTTGAATGTTATTTTTTTTTTGAATATCTATGACACATTAGAGACAGGTACTCCTGGTCCGGTTCGGGCCAGATTTAGGTTAATACTAGAGAATTGGCCGAATGAAATGAAGGAAAAAGAAAAGAAGGAAAAGAAGGAGAAGGTGGAGAAGACATCTTAATTATCATTTCATGCGAGTTAACATACAATTAATTAATGTTCAGGTATTAGTCAATTCGATTACAAAGAGGAATGTCATGAATCTTACTTCAAATTTTAGTCCTGTAATTCTCTGTCTTCAAGAGACAAATATAGATCCAGCCACTGATCATTTATTACACTTTCCGAATTATATTTCCTTCTTTAACCCGAAAGTCAGTCAAGGGAGTGGAACTTGTATTTTTATAAGTACAAAGTTAAAGTTAATTAGTAGGTCAGTTCTCGTTCCGGGTAGATTACAAATGATCGATTTTGAATTTGAGAACAAATCATATGTACTTTTTAATGTACATGTTCCACATATTGATAGTGAGGCGATGACAGTACTAAAGACTATGGTGGACAGCTTGGCACAAACAAATTCTCAGATAATTCTAGTAGGTGACTGGAATTTTGTTGAGAATTGTCAGTTGGACCTCCTCAA
>JAQFYE010004035.1:0-14094 GCA_034694305.1 Protaphorura glebata
CACACTGAATGAGCATGTTTTAGTAGTAATTTTGACGAACTATGTAACTTTTTTCCATATACTTTTACATAATACATACTAGTTACTCGAGAGACTACAATGGCTGAGATGATTAAACCACGATCTTAGGGAGAAGGTACCGTGCGAAGACCTATGATTCGGCTCAAATATGGATGGTCAAAGGCCTCGCCTAATTTATTTCTTCCTATACAAAGCGTCTTAAAATAGACCCACCACATAACAATTACCCTCGCTCTAACTTTTAAGTAGGCCGCTGGCAGCACTTTCTTATTTACGTTTTTTCACCTTTCTTTATTGCGAAAGGCGGAACGACTGAGGTATACAATGGTCGAGTAAATTTCCTTCCATCCACGTTTAGTATTTAATACAGGATTTGCGGTATTCGTGAATGAACGTGACGAACTTGAACGAATACCGCAAATCCTGTATTATATACAATGGTCCGTGGTGGCGTCTGTCTGTCACGTCCTACTCTAGGGGCCACATTTCTTATCTGTTTCACTTCAAACTTGGCATGCATGACTTTCGGGCCATAGCACTGGTCAAGTTCGTTGGACAACGAAATCGGACTACTACTAGGGGTACTTGCCAATTAAAACCTGGTCAATAGTCACGCATATTTAAATCAACGTTAGGTCGAAGCGCATGTGTTTCTGTCGCAGCGATTCTTTTGCACTGCGCTTCCTGTTTGTTTAAATTATGATGTGTGAAACCTCAAAATCCCCAAATCTAAACTAAACTGAATAATGAGGACGAGAACTGGAATTGTGTGACAAAACAAAACAAAATTGACATAATGCTTTTATTCACAGTAGACTCAGTGAGTCTGCTCTGCTCAAGATTGAGTTGGTAAGTGAAGTTGGTTGGGAGGAGAGCAGACACATGTCCGTATGCAGTTAGTGTTATATTGTACATAGTATAAACACATGAATATATATACACATTACATAGTATACTTATAACACTGTCTTGAAAGCATAGCGCTATAATGATTAGGTATTTTATATGTACTCATATATTTTTGAACATAGTGTCTATGGCCTATTCTGGTACTATAAGTCATCATGCAGCTGACATTTATAAGGTTAGTGACCTGAACTGACTATAGAACTGGTTTTCCCAGACGAATCACAAGAGAGGATGAATGATGACTCGGGATACTTTTCCAGGTGATTCCTTTTATTTCTGTGTTCCTATGATCAGTTCGATGGCTGACGAATGACGGCATTTGTCTCTTTAAGTGACGAAGAAAGAAAATTCAACTCCGTCGTCAAACAATATTGATATCGCATTTCTCATTTGATATTGTGAACAAAATACATAGAATATTTCCCGATAATGTTTGAAGATTTGGTTTACACAAATCAGTTAAGTTGCTCATTTGCGAAATAAGATTTAAAAGAGAGCAATATTTAGTCTCTAAACAAAAGATAAAATGAAAATAAATTATACTAAATTAATTCCAAATTACAAAGTCTACGACTGAGCGACTAATCGTGGTTGCCTGTAAATCGCAGTTCTTCCCAACTACTAGGGTGATTTTCTCTAGGCAACATGGAAAGCCGACCCATGAAACGTACAAGAATATTTGACTATAAATTAGGTGAATATCAATTAATGAGAGTATTTCTACAACAATGCGATAATGCTTCGTACGAATACTCTGAGTGGTCGCTAAAGGAAGACATGTCATTGTTGAGGATTTGGTCGCGATGCGATAGGCTAAGTAAGCAGTTGGAAGGATTGAAAGAAGAAAAAAGTAGGAAGCCAGGTACACAAAAGAGCTCAAGCTGGAATAGTCAGGGAAGTTTAGTTTGGAGATGGAAAGTTATTATTGGAAAGGGGAAGGCGGGTTGGCGGGTAGTGACTTTATGTAAGCTTGCATATTTGATGGACGGTCGGAGGTATTATTGAGAAAGTAGAAGGGGAATGACAGAGGAAAAATTGGAAAGGAAACGTCTCGTCTCGACTGATAACTAATTCAATATTTCCGGATCTGATCAAAAATTCAGAAAGCAAGCAAGTTTCTTCTTTTTCCCTTCCTAACGAAATGAAATTGAGTGAGTCGGTGAGTGGTGGATTTCTTTTGTCCTATCCATTCCTACGTACATTGGACCAGTCTCTCTTCCTGGATAAAAGCAAGAAAAAAAGAAGTCAGAATGTACGAACCCACACGTTGCGTTCCTATGCAAAGTATTTCATCCTATTACTACTGGATACTCCAGGGTTCCAACAAACTCATGGAATTCTCTTTCTTTCGACCTTTACCTCTTTCAGGCTCGTCCTTGTCATTTTGTGTGAAACGGAAAGATTTTATTTGACTCGCTCATTGGCTAGCTAGCAGTTGAAGAAAACATAAAGAGATAGGACGAAGAAAGGTAGATTCGTCGATGCCCTAACCATCCACACCCTTTTCAACATTGAATCCTTTGGACTTGAGATAGGAAAGATTATGGAGACTTTTCGACTGCCAAATACAGAAATGAGGTTCCTTTTTAAGAGAAACCCCGTGAGTCAAATACGACTTCCTTCCTTCTAGCCGGGAGAGACTCAATCTCATTGTCCAGACCTTACGTTACGTGAACTAGTAGGAGAAATTCTACGGGGACTTCCGAAAAAGATAATTAATTGCCGAGCCTTAGTCATCCTCTATAGAATCTAATATATTAATTCCAATTTCCAAATTAAATTTTTTTCTGCCCTCCTATTCAAAGGGAATTCTTCCTACATTCCATGTCACAGGTTTCCAATTAGACTTTCGAGTCAGCTTCTGTAGACCAAATTAAAGAGTGAATAATCTTATATAAAACTTTGATCGATTCAAAAAAATATATTTTATAATTTCTTTCATTCCATGGGAGTCCTCTGAATGTTCTGCATTTTTAAATTAAATCGAACATTTGAGCCTAGGATAAAGAAACAACACGACCTTATGCCAACGACTTGACGAGGACACTAAATATACCCATTTGAAATAAACGAGGAACGTTGCAATGTTTACAAATAAATATAGGACATGACCAAGCAATTTCTTTTCTGGATTTCTAGATATGAGTTGGCTCTCCTTTAGGCGTAGGAAATGTACCTGTAGTGGTAGAGGTAAACTCCAATACATTGTTTGTCCAAGGGATATAGAACCTCATAATTTTGAAGGAGTAAAGGGTTGCCAGAGTCAGGACCACTGCTGCAATGGCCTGACAAATTAGAAGGATTTTATGAGACTAATAAATGTGTCGACACGGTTGTTTAAACTTATGAGGTGAGATTGTATCAACCCTCTGAAATGGAACTCTACGTGAACACCCCTGGTGACTTGAATGCCTATCTCAACGTCTTTGCTCATTCGCATTTGTCAATCTCAATTTCTACCGTGAATGGGACTCCCTCCCTGCTAGGAGCTAATCTCTAGTGTATGAATATTCCCTGCAAAATTGCTTCACCGTAATATTTCTTCCCTCATGTTTAGAATTAGAGGAATGAGTCTAACCTGTCTATCTCCACCATGTTTCAATGCAGTGTAATATCATGTAACGTAAATTGCAATGTGGGACCAAAATCTTTGTAAGCAGTCCTAGTTTCATTTCACAAAGACAAAATCCCAAAGCCTTTCCTTCCGTCTTTCCCTTTTCCTTTCTTTAGCATCTCAGACGGAGAAGGTAAACACATTGCATGCATATGAGGATTAAAGATACGCATTCAAATCTTTAACTATGTATAGGACGGCTAGGTTGGATAGAATGTAGTAATGTATGCTCTGGTAGACTTTCTCCGACATGAAAAAGACTGGATTATATCGTCTGTATTTACCTGTAAAAGGAAAAGTAGTAGAGGAAGTTTGTGTATTCGATAGAGCTTAAGGAGAGGGAAATGAGTTGGTGCTCTTGTCAGATGTTTGCATGGGAGAAAGTACGGAGAAAGTAGATAAGTAATAGTGGGAAAGGAAACGGGAGTATTGTGCTGGGTGCTTTTGAGAAATGTTTGTCCCATTCCCAAACCTGACCTGAATGTTCGGATTAGCAAAGATTATTCATCAATGTCTCATGTTCCTCAGATTGCAAAGACACTACCACTGCACCAGAGACATCAAGCAACATCTGACTTACAAGGAACGCCATTCGGGTGTAAAACTCAGATCACCCTAAACCTACACAATAATTGCGTTATAGGTATATTACTTTCAGTAATTGACGTTTACCGCAACCGTAACGCGAACATCCATGTCTGCTAAGAATGTGTTGTCCTTCCGTTTGGCCTAGAATGGTGCCTCTACTAGTAGATGGAAACGTAAAGAAACACGCATTGAAGGAATACATGGTCCTCTTGTTTACAACAGTTTAATCTGAAAAGATTGACCAAATAAAAAAGCCTTTATCTATCTATCAACCGCATTGTCTGCTCAAGGAATCGAATGCTAACCATGACGAAATAGTGAGAAGATGCATTCAATGCGAGCTAGCAAGAAATTTCCCGTACATACGCCCATCAAACAAACACTAAGATTCGAATGGATAGTTCGTAGGGACACCAGTCCAGACAAGACGCCCTAAAGATTTATGCCCGTATGAATTTCACGCCCGTGCAGTTTTCCTTGTGGATCTTGAACTACACATTATATTTATAGTATGTCGACTCTACTACTGTGCTGACTGGAAAACTGAAAGGGGAAATACCTCGAGACCTACCCCATTGACTATTGCACATTTTACATTACATTTTGAGGCGCGGCGGTAAGTAATTGATACTCTGGGCGGTACATAGCGTAAGAATGTAATGCTAGGAGTAAAATTTTCTTCATAAATAGCTCCTCGAGCTCAGTCAGTCAGTTTAGTGTGTGAGTATTATTATGACTGTCAGTCTGTCTTCTATTCATTGTAATGTATCTGGTGGTATGACATTCTACTCTGAGAGCTCCGTTTCAGTTGACATGAGAAAGGTTTTCATTTCAGTTTTCGGGACCGAAGAAGACGAGCGGAAAGATATAGGAGACATGTGTGAAACATAGGCGCAATTTTGTACAAAAGAGTTTCCCTCAAATAGTGCCAGAAAAAAAGTTTCCAATGAAAAACGATTATGATGGTTAATGTAGCATGGATAGTTTATTATAAATGTGAGTCCGTTTGTCTACACAGTCGACGTTTTATGGGAGGGCCTATCTTCCGATCCTCGGAACGCACAATGAAGGGTTGTCTTGTGTCTCCTTGTACACCCTTTCCTTGTCTTGTCATAAGCGGAAATCTTTCTTCTTCAATGAAATAATGGCAAAATACAAACACGGGCTTTCATACATAGAGCTCGAACTAAAGGGAAACGATACACAGTGCCAAACACATAAATACAACATAATTACATGCACGCGTGATATGCGAATCCTACGTCCTCATGATTTAGGGAATTTCAAACTGCACACAATACCAAACTGCATACAGATTTTCTTTTCTAACCGCTGCTCCACATCCATTCCCTTATGTTGATCATGATAGACATTTACGCTTGTAAAATGAAAATAAACGAGGGTGGAAGGGTAAAATATGGTTAAAACAGAAGTCGCTCTTCTTTTACCGAGTTTTTTTCTGTCCTATGATCAAATGATCCTTACGCGAATTTCAAGGCTAACATAAATTACTATTAAGATTGGTTTTCATAACATCATCATAATTTCATAACTCGCGAACCTGTGAAGCATATCTTTCAATATTGAATATTTTCTGACTCATTAGCACGTGCATAATCAGCTGTGTGCTGTATATTTATATTTGCTGAGGATAGCCAACATTTTGATCAAATACACTCTTCCCATCGCAGAACATTAAGTATTATGTGGGAATACTTCGCTTCCTCGTGCAGACAAACCTTACCGTAGCATAATATAGTAGTAGTAATAGTACATTTATATTGTGTATTATGTATTATTAAATTATAAAATCTCAGAGATTATAATTTAATTTACAATATTCTAATGCATGGCTGTATCAATTGGCCGATTGACCGCTTTTTATGTAAAAAAAAAAGTTCGTGTGAAATTAATGTGCGCTATGGGTGACAGTGGAAGAGCTAATAGAAACTCCATTATCATTATTACTATTACTAGTTTGATCAAATAATGTATTCAATATATGGCGCTAAACAAGCGAACTCGAATTATTTAATAAAGCACAATTAGTAACTCTAGAATATGGCTTAAATTGCCGTATCGCAAAAACGCTTTATAATGTTGATAAATTATATATTTATAATGTAGACATGAAGATAGGTTTCTTATAGCTATCGCTTAAGTAGGTAAATCTGTACCCAAACTCAAGCATATCAAATTCATATTCATAAATTCATGCTATAACTTGGAAAGCAAAGTCGGAATTTGTAGTTTGGTTTTTAATTTTTTAGTTGATCGTGAAGCTTACTCAAAACAATTCAATCTTTTCAAAATAAAGTGTTTCAATTAAATTGAAGGTGAACTCACTTAGACGAGTCAAATTTACGGGTGACTATTAGGAATCTATAACGATTAGATCCTTATGTGATTCAAGAAGTGTCCAATGACGTAAGGCTGGGTACCAGAACCGGTTAACGCCCCATCTCTTGCTTCATAAATATATTTTTGAATTATCAAGAGTTGAGAGAAACGTAAGAGCTGCTGAGAATGCCAAAGTGATTCGAAAAGAGCAGTTATGTATTTTCATATGTCAGACTGGGGTCTCCGGGTGAGTCGAAAAGGAAAGGAGAAGGGAGAAACTGAAATTCAGGTCGTCCGAGAAAGTAGTTTCTTTGCCTTCCGTCTAAAAACCTCCCAAATCTTGTCATTTCATCACTTGAGCACGTTCCGCTATTTACTAGTCCATTTAGCCTATCCTAATAGTGTTTGGTCCTTGTGAAATGTTGGCTGCTGGCTGAGAACTGTTCCTGAAGATATGAGATTTTTCACTCTTGAGTCAATATTGCACAGAGAGAGTCCACAGAGTTTTTTCCTGTCCTATATACGATCTGGAAATCCGACCGGCCCCATCTTAAGCTTCGTTCCTCTCTTCTTTACTGTTATCCTTTACTCAAGATGAGTTTATACTTCACAAGAAGAAGTTTTTCTTTCTCTCTTGATCTTCAACAACATATACCGGGGAAGTGAGGAGATTGTGTCTGGCAATACCATTATGTTTCCGGTAACAAACACTTATAACTTTCAAAATAAAATGAAAATGAAAAGCTTCTTACAGTATAGTATGGCTAGACCGCAAAAAAAAACACCGAGCTAACTAGGGGCGTACAATATAAGCAAGAAGCATCGTATTTAGTAAGTGGGGCGTGGAATAATTACTTATACGTATTATTGGTTGAACTCCAGTCCCACACAAAATAATCATTCAACTCAAGTGTCTTCATCATGTTTCTCCATTATTTCAAACGACAATAATTTGTTCCCACACTTCAAGGCGAAAAGTAAAGACCAAAACCTTAACTGGGACGCTGCGTAGAATTTCCTCGTGTCTTATTCTGAAATACTATTTGGAATCTTTCATCAGCTGCTAGTCTAAGGTCAACAACCTCACAAAGTCTGTACTCTGGAAGGACATGAAAATCTCCACATAAGCCTGCAATTGGAAAAAAAATTGGAGAACGTTACGCCACGTAAAAAACTAAATCGAAAACTTATTAAGGGTCTCTAATTCAAACTATTTGCAAACTCTTCCCAGGATCTCCCGCTTGCACACTAAACCCTCAAGACATGCCTTAACATACACGAAACACGATTCCTAAAGTAATATCTCGCCAAAAACTCATAGACCATTCTGTAAGTCGGCTCACGTCAATTATTTTCTAAAAAATATTGGCCGCCAAATCATGCATGAGTAAAAGTGTCCTGTCGTATTAATAGATATTTAGTGAAAACATGGGATGAGTGATGCCGGCCAATATAAATAAAGTGGTCCATAAAATGGAAACTAACGTTGAAAGACTGCGGGCCTGAGTAACTAAAAAATACAAGTTACAATCCCTTGTACTTTCAATAGTGGTTAAAACACTCCACGGACAAAAATGCAAAACAGGAAATACGGAAAGGATTTTCGTTCTAACAAGTCTAGTCTTAAGCCTAGTGGTCGTGGTCGGTAATAGTAGCAAGTACTGGCTGTCGTGCCGTCCTTCCAGCTCAATAGGCATTAAAAGTAGTCACATCTCCATGATGATGCTTTTAGAGTTTCGAGTCGGTTTTCTTCATGCAAAGCAAAGCAACGAACCACTCAGTTATCATAGATTCGTTCAGAGTGAGTGCTTGCATAGCCACATACATGCATGGCCAAGTATAAACACGATATCCTAAATGGATCCTGACAAAATCCTTTTTGTCGTCGATGAATGAAATGAAATGGCACTTGGTTGGCTTGGTTAGCAATGCTTTCAGCATTTGAATTCAGATTTTTTTTACACTCTTGCTAAATATAGTATTTTTCTCACAAAAAACGGAGGAGGATCAACTGCCTCAAACTTTAAAAAAGACTTTAAAGTTAATTGTGTGACACTGAATCTCAGATTGTGAGTAGACTGCCGTATTGTAATGAAAGAGAAAGTTTTCTGTAACTCCAACAAGGTGTACCACCCGGATGTAAAACCTAAACAGATAGTAAATTCATGTGTCACGTGGGCAGATATCATGAATAGACAGCCCGTTGGAAGCCGGTTCGTCATGCCTTACCGGCGAATGTAAATTCATGAGCATAACGTCAAATTTCGGCCCATCGCCAGAAGATTTTGAATTTCAAGTATTCTTTCACTTATACCTGCTCTAAATCATCAAAGTAAGCGAGTAGGAGTGATAATCTGTGTACTCGTAATGTAACTTCTTATCAGTCAAGCATGCTTTAAAAACTTTGACGTCTCCATGGTGTTCCTTGTGAGAGTGAAAGTAGAGGAGTTAGGACTTAGTCCATTGGTTTGGATTGGATTGAGTCAGTCAGTGGATTTGAGGGCAGAGAAGAAGGGAGAATTACCTTCATTCATCAGCCCCAACCCGCTTTCTTCACCACAATGACATTTTGATAAGTAAAACCTGACAATGCTCTTTCCCTAATGAATGCAAGTAACTTAATATCTTCCCCAGGTTTTCAAAATCTCTTGTTTCCTTTTATCTCATCCCCACGTCTCAACCCAATGAGCTAATCAACAGCAGAGCAGACTTCCGACCAGATTTCTCTTCTTGGCCCCACCACCAACATCATCATCAACATGACAGTGTGGACGTCCTGACTCTAAACCACTACCTAGACTAAATTACCGTTTTCAAAACAACTGTATAACGTCAACAATGTCGTATTGGATGGAATGTGTCTTTATCTTCACTCTGTTTGTAATGTAATATTATGTAATGTAACATGTAATGCATGCATTCCAGTTTTTTTACTATTAAAATTAACGCCATGTATTCATCTAGTATCTAGTTCTAGTATTACATAACCCCTGCAGCTTTGTTCGTACGAACGATGACGACTACTCTGGTTTTTATACACAACTCCATTATCTTCAAACTTGACATTTTGTTATCACTACAACTTGGTGTCTCATCTTATTTATAGCTCGAGATAAATATATTGCATTTTTCATTCACACTTGTTCTTCCTGTTATCACTCGAACTTTGTACTGTATAACTTCAAAAAAAAAAAAAAACTGCATTACAATAAACCTAAATCACATGTGACATATAATAATAGTCACTCACATGTTCAGAATGAGCAACACTTTCCTAGAATTCAAATTCAGAGTGACAGTTGGGAATAACCAAAACATTTCTTTGTATTCATATCCTTCCTTCACTCACCTTCTCTCACACTCGTGCACTTTCTTGAGAGAAAATTCACACAAAGAGAAGAAATATACTCAATTTCACTTTTAAGATCAATCCTCAAAACTCCTTTCACCTTCTCCAATTTATTCAACTCCTAGGTAGTCTACGGGCAAGTGAAAAATATAAAGGAATAACAGTTTCACAAAATACCCATATAAATTCAAATACTAATCCATAGTGAACCGTACAGGAAAATGAAGTTGTACGCTATGTCAGAAGGTGGGAATGGGGTGATAAAAATACTTGTAGAAGAAAAACTGGTATTGTGTCAGTAAACTACTATGAAGGTCCTGGTAATGAAATGGCTGCAGCCAAGTCATAGGAAGCTGGAATTCACATGATGGTCAGGAAGAAAATAATTTAATTTCTGTATTATCCGAAATGTTCCGTGCAATTCCATGTAGCGCAGAAATCAGAAATTTGGCATACATGTATAATTGTTATGCACTAATTCAGTGGGGAGCACATGTCATATGCACCACAATAATGCATGTAAAATCTGGTCTGAAGAGGTCAAGGTCAGCCTTTGAACTTTCTCAGTGAAGTCATTTGAACCACAAAATTCTGGATATCAGATTTCATACCAATCAGTACCATTAATTTAAATTTATTACAGGCCTCAGCAACCATTTCATTCTGGGACCTAAGACCCATAAGAATTTACTAAACGCCTTCGTTAGAATTCAGTGATAACAAATGCACTGACTTATATCGCCATAGCTTTAAAAGTCTGAGTCAGTTCGTAATCTTATAAGGACATATCCTTTCGTTCAACACTTGTCATCAATGTTTCGAAAGACATTACCGTTAAAACAAACACGTAAACTAATGTTGTGTCACGATATGACGATTGCGATTGATTATGGGACTGGAGAGAGAAAATCCTATAATAACGAGTTATCTAGCTGCCAGCTTTATATCGTCCAGGATGTTGTTTACACAACAAACCGCGCGTATCGCTTTCTACAATCATCCTTACTGCGTTGGGTTAATACATGCTGGGTTACACATTACGAAAACACGTAACTTCAACTTCAAACATTTTAATTTTATAAAACCAAAAATACAAATTATGAAAAGCAAAACAAGCGGTAACAGCTATCGTGTACGCACTGCACTCTACTCTCAAGCTAGGAAGAAAAGAACAATTCTGGATAGACTATCGGGTCTAGTTTTCCAAACGGAGGTGGTAACTTCGGATTCTAAACTACAAGGGCTTTTAACCTTTTAACTTTTAAATATTTTTGTACTATCTGTACATAGATCAGCAATTCTAACCACATAAATCAGCAATAAGTAAGTGCGGGAAGCTACAACTCCGAACTCAACTACATCGGTATAGGTTGTAAGTACAATTGGAATTGGAAGTAATTGATGATAAAACGAGTTAGAGTTTGTCTGTGTTGTCTCCATGGTAGCAAGAGGGAGGCTCTTTAACTGCTCTCCTAGACGTTTCGAGTGTAATGGGAATTCATAGGAGGTGTGGTATTTTAACGCATTTGAAGTGTATATTTATGTTGATGTATTCCGCGGGAAGTAATGAAATGCAGATGCAGCAACGGGAGTCCAGACCTGGGCTTTTGGTAGTAATGTGTGCTCCAACTTTGACTAGAAAAAGACATGACAGCCGAATCAATGGATTTGATAATGCTATAAACAAGCTTGACATGGGCTATGGATGGTAGAATTTCTAACTCTAGAAGTAGAAGCACTATCTATTCTAGAAGACTGAAGCCTCCATCCCATTCATATCTCTCGAGATCAACAGAGACACAGTCAGTGAGACATGGACGGAAAGCCTAAAGCCGAAAGCGAAAGCCTAGGAGAACCAGATCTCTGCCTCCCAAATTTGCATAACATGATTTCATTCCAATCCAATAACCGAGTAAATTTACTTGTTAACCCTTGCAGTCAATACAGCAAGGGTTGTACGGCATAGCGAGAACAATGTGCCTGAAAATATGCCTTACATACATATGTGTGTTACTCATTACATGTATTAATTCATACACGGAGTAGGATTCTTGATTGACTTATAATTCGAATCAAAGTTAGAGAGCTACTTTTGGAATGATGATGGGATAAATTAATTGATAACAAACCTGTGACTAAGACTGCTGGCTTCCTAACATCCATCCGCACGCAATGGCCAGGGCGGTTCAAAACGTTTTACGCAAACCTTCCCTAAAAGCAAAGCATGGACCCAACAATGTGATGTGATATTTATAGGACAGTCTTGTATTTGTATACTTTGAATATGGTGTGGAATCTGGAATTCTAAACCTCAGATAGAATTCCCTGTAAAATGCAGATCTTACTATAGGGAATAATGGCAGGTGGATCCGAGGGGGTAAACGCTTGTGAACCATTACATGCATGGGTAACAGTAGCAGATCCAATTTCTTGTCCTCATTGGAATATGCTAACTGTGGGGTTCTCTCTCATGCTATTTGGCGTGATGACGAGACGAAAGACAATTTCATGACTATTACATGAGGCTTCGTTGACAACACCTTACGACGTCACCAAAATCGGTTCCTTGGTGAGTAGGAATAGACACCGTTTGCTTTAGATAATTGGACGAACGAAGTCAGGAAAGTGCGAGCAGGAGGTCCCAGCACGAGAGAGAAAGGAAACCAGGCTTCGATGGAAAATATTAAAAATTTATATCGAGTTGTCCCATTCCTCTTCAATCAACTACGAAACCAACGAGTTAAAAATTGCAATATGGTAAACTTTAAAAATAGAACAGGGAATCGACGTCACGAATGACCTTTCATCCTGTAAATGTAGCGATTGTCTGTTTACGGGACCGATATAGTAACTTACATGGATTATTTAGGCAGGTGGAAGTGGAGGGAAAGCAAAGGAGTGAGTGCATGGAGCGGAGGTTGTCAATCAGGGGAGAAGCAGATGTTCTCATTATTTATTGACGCTAGAATCTTAATTTAGGTCGGAACTTTTTCTCTTCCAATTATGTCTACTATTTTTAGATTTCGCAAGGACTTTGGATATATGATTTCTTAATGTTTCCAGAGAATTCAGTCATTACGTTCATGGCAGGTGGAATAATACGTCGTAGATTTTTGCGAAATGGTGTCTGTCGA
This sequence comes from Protaphorura glebata, assembly GCA_034694305.1. NCBI lineage: Eukaryota > Metazoa > Arthropoda > Collembola > Poduromorpha > Onychiuridae > Protaphorura > Protaphorura glebata. The sequence goes on from JAQFYE010004035.1 coordinate 12,956, forward strand.
GCAGTGAACTATTCTGCTGTAAACATTTACCTTCTAAAAACAAGAAGTCAGAAACAGACTCAATACTGTGAAGAACTTCAAGCCGTTATCTGCATCACCCGACGTTATTTACCTTGAGTCAACTTAGGATGTGATCAGGTAAATAAATGACATTTGAATCATGCGTAGCGTGGACTTAGCGCAGTGTAGAACGGCAATCGCGATCAAAACTCAAAGTAAAATATTATATCGGCGTACTATTTTTAGAATACCCCTTGAGAGAGATCAGCAACTTCGTTCCGTGCGGTGCGAGTTGGATCCAAAAAACGGCTAACTGCTTCGGATCATTCTCGTTAGGTTCTTTATCAATTGCACTTCCTTCTGAACGCTCTTGGGTTATTTTGTTGCTTGAGTCGTCAGGGGTTATGAATTTCCCTGTGCATGATTACGATTACGAAGGAATATGACTAACCGGGACATTATTTTTAGAACAATCCACGAAATATTTCGAAATCTTCTTACTTGCGAACTCCATCAAGCAGTCAGTAAAATGTATATTTCACCCACAAAAAATTAAGACATACAGTTTGCAGATTCTATTCAAAAAGCAGTTGGGCAGGTGGTGGCTAGTGGGCGCAGAAAAACTGGACCGAAAATGAACCATATCTCTTTTTGGAGGTTCTATCGTTCGTTGGACTTCCGATAAGGCTCAAAACGAATCATATTTTTTTGGAGTTGACAGATTGGACTTCAGAGCGGAGCCCAGAGAGGTTACAACCACCATAATATGGTTGTCCAGGTTCAAATCCAGGCTCCGGCATCCCAGTTATGCTCTGTTCTGAGATGCCCTTCCTTCGTATACCGCGAATCCTGACTCCCTAATAAAGTGCATAGGAATGTCTGGCGCGAACGGAAATCGCGGTATTCATTTCACCGTCTGCAGTCTGCGTCTGATATATTCGTCTGTGGTCCGCGAAACCTGAGTTGGGCCTCAATCTTAATTTATAGTGTATGAAAATTTCTGGAAGCACCGCCATCCCGGTATTCACTTTAAATAATCCGAGTGTAACTGGAGACTGGAGTACTAATTTCTGGATAAAATCGATGTTTCAGGATGTGGTGGGGCTTAAAGGGAACCTTTCCAACTGTTCGTCGAATTT
>JAQFYE010004036.1:0-14092 GCA_034694305.1 Protaphorura glebata
CGCTCTACCCTTGTTTGTTTCATCGTATAGATCATTGTGTAGCGGATGGTCCACTTTGAACGTTGAAAAGTCGTACACCCATAATAACCTTTTCAAGTCGGATATATATCTATTACCCGGATCTTTTATGAGAACTAAAACTTTAACTTTGAGAACTGAATGAGAGAATGAGAACTAGAACCTTAACTTTGAAAATTTGTCCAATGGTGACCCGGGTCGAGGTCACCCTCTGAAACCCACTTTTTATTGTATTTTTGGACGCTTTAAACCATTCTGCGCAACTTTGAAAATTTGTCCAATGGTGACCCGGGTCGAGGTCATCCTCTGACACCCACTTTTTATTGCATTTTTGGACGTTTAAGACCATTCTGAGCTAGTTTAAAAATATGTCCAATGGTGAGCCGGGTCGAGGTCACGTGCCGATTTCATATTAACACTTTGTCATTCTTGTGACCTTGTATACATTGCCTGCAAATTTTGGTTGGAAACAAAAATTACTTACAGAAACATTTGATCCCAGCTAAACTTCTGGAGACAGGAGTAATGTGGCCTCAATGGTCTTGTTGCAAAGGCGTACACATGTGGAAGGAAGGTTGGGAAGGCGAACTTGACTCCATCCTGGTGAATGGACTCGAAACAACCGCAGTACGCAACTGTTTTTATTTGCTATACGTCTGACATTTTTCGGGAAACTGAAAATTTTCGTTCTGAAAAATTCTAAATTGTGACTGAATTTCTCATCGCCGGATTATTGATTATATACGCATTTTGGTATAACGTTCGCAAACTAGTTATTTTGATTATATAATTTGTTAACGCAAGCGGTGCTTTTTTTGCCCCACCTTGTAGAAGTACATTGAGCGGATACATTTGTTACACAATTTACAACGCAGCTGGGAGTTTTTTTTTGTCCCTCCTTTGCATCCGTAGCCACTCATTTATTTATTCATAAGAAAAAAACCAGTTCTTATAAGGTCCTCAACATGCACTTTTATTTTCATTGTCGGAACTTTTTATGCTTCGCGTTTGTATGAAGTGCAGTTACTGCATATAAAATTGCAAACACGATTTTTTGTGTGTACAATTTTTTCAGCGAACGTAATTTCTTGCCGGTTTGCGCAAATTATTTTGACCCAAGAAACACGTTCTTGCCGGTTTGCGCAAATTATTTTGACGCAAGAGAAAGAAAATATTGACGTATTTTATCACGCGCACATCAATTTTTCCCGATTTGCATAAATCCACGGGTCATGATTATTGTCCGCGGCGCGCTTTTTTATAAGGGGTGGGAGTATTTATGACGTCAGTGTTTATAACATGGCCGACATGAAAACGACGCCATGTTTTTTTTTGCTTTTTCTCCCTAATGGAGATTAACATAGGGGTCATGACCTCCATTGGGGTTTTGATGAGTTAGCGAAATTGATGACGTTCGCATGGGATTTCGTGTGTTGTCGTCATAGGCAGGGGAAATGATCCATTCCTCTCCCTTTTTTGTGCCCCATCAGGCAGGAGTAATGGATAAGATGTCCGCAAATCGGTGGAATCACAAAATCGGAAAGCGGTCGCGGATAATAGGCAGCGAAATGAGCCTGGTTGTCCCTCGGAATTTCGGTAGAGACGAGATAGTCCTTTCCGGGGACAAACACATATGCCTGGCAAACGTTTTAATTTGGAAAAATGAAGACATTTTTCTAAAATGCAGATAGGAAAATTCGGGTGAACTGGAGTATTATGGGGATACGTTTCAAATATTACTGGAATAAGATTTTAAATATTTCCCTTGTATTTGTATCCAGGCTATATGTAAATTCCAGTGAGTTTAACATTTGTCCTTGATTGTATCCGGTTACTCTGAACAAGTGTCCTTGTCCGTATCCGTTTGCATAAATGAAATATCGTCCGATTTTCATCCATTCTCATGACTGGTATGGTGAACAATGAAAAAAATTCACGCAAAATCCAAGTTCAAGGATGGATTTGGCGAACAACTAAATTCCCATGACATTGAAACTTGGACGTGTGGACATGGTTAATATTTTGACAATGTCAAAAAGAAGTTATACACTTGCCATCGCCTAAACATTTTTCTTGTCTTGCGAGTGATTCTTGTATGCATAAAAAAAAGCGAAACCAGTTATTTTCCCCGTTCTTCATACACTAACCCGGATTCACTTTTGCTTTTGTTGGATTTTCGCAAATAATTTATGCTACACATTTAGCGAAAGTTATGCAACATAAAAATGTGTCTATTTTTTTCTTGCGTGTAAGTAATTATTTGTGAGCTTAACCTTGCCTAAATCCACGTGAAAGTGACATATCATTTTGCCTGCCCGTGGTGGGTAGAGGTGTTTACTTTTGTTGGCGCATGCACTCGCGTCAATTTGATTGGCTGTCGCATAAGATCCAAGATGGCGCGAGTGGGCGGGAGGGAAAGGCGGCCATCCTCTTCTCCATTGTTTTTCCTTATGGAGATTAACATGGAAAAATGGCGTGGTTTTGATATTTGTGTCCGCAAACACGTGGTCATGATTTTTGGTTTACGTAAAACATGGGTTAAATTAACATGGGGTGGCATCTAACGTTTTCAAATATTAATGATGTATTACTATACCTTTTTTATATATAAAAAAAATGAATTTATATGGGTAGAATGTTACGAGAATAGGTATTCACTGAATTCGCTCAAGACCCGGGTAGAAAGGTGCGGATGCGGTGATTTTCATATCATATAGTCATAGATGTGATCGGATGTAGGGATAAGTTTCCGTATTTTAATATGGTTCATCATGGGTGTGTCATTGTTGGAAGGGAATGGGTGTGGTCGGTGTCGTTTGAAACGTAGGCCGGTACCAGTCCATTTCCTTTTAAAATGGAAGACCAATGCCAAGAGCGTAATGATGATGAGCGTAGCATCCATGATTGATATAGTCAGGAACAGCACGTTCAGTTGATGTTGGACATGAGAATCTGTAAGAGAATGAGCCAAGGGTAAGGTGGTCATGGGTAGGTACGATGAGGGAAGGAATCTCGACTGACATTGGGAGTATAATATAAATAAGATTAATAATGTCAAAATTGTATTCCATATAAAATAGAGATATGAAGAGTATGTGGAACTGTGCACTACAGTATGATGAGTTAGTTGGATATTATTCAACTTTGGTAATTCGTTGATTGATAATTTTGGTGTATGGGTCCACTCGCTGTTAAAAACAAGGTTTACCATACATGTCGGTAGATAATTCTTGAGTGGCGGTGTTGGCCCTGGTGAGGAGGCCAGGGTTGATTTTGGACCATGCGGCTGGAATTAGTATATTCACCGTGGGTGAAAAATTATACCTTTGAAGAATGGCTTTTTTCCACCAAATTATCCTAACTTTGTCTTCTTTCATCATTTGCATGTTGTGAAAGTTTATCGTTTTCTCATATTCTCTCCATTTACTTTCCGTTGATTTTTTTTAAATGTGGAAAATATTTGACTTTTTTGTCACATCTTTCTAACTTAATGTAACGTTATTTAATAATGTTCAGCAATTCCGGCAAAGATTCGGACATGATTGCTGAAATCGTAAATAAATAAATTTTAAATAACAGCTAACCTGAATAATTTTTAATCAGAGATTTTTAATTCTTACTTATGCGGTCCGGTCTTTCGTATATTCAAAAAACATGGTGTCACACCTCGGGCAAGTTAATTTACACGTGCACTTTAAGTCTCGACAGTTATAAAATTTTTAATGGATCAGCAGACCTTTGTAATCACATTCACGACATTTCTGGTCTGTTATACTTCTTAAACAATTTTCACAATTTTCAGTCAATTCCAGTCCCGCTGGTAGATCTTCTCGGAATCTGGTGTAGCGTTGAAACACCGTTCGACAGCGAGGACATGAAAGGTCACTCATCTCAGTTCGTGTCGGGGCATGCAATAAAATGTACACTCGTGGCATTTACGAAATGATAGATTCCTAACAGTAATTACATCTATCAGTTGTAGGCACCATTTGACGTCCAATGTCTACTCCTCTGATATTTTATTACACTGATACTTGGAGTTCTATGGAACCGCAAAATTTACAATGTTCCATAAAAATAGAATTCTGACTCGCATAGATGGGTGCGGGCCCAGTTTGACACCGTCTCACTGAATTTGGAAATTGTCTCATAATTGTGACAAGGCCATATGCCAACAGTTCCTAACTCGCTTTCTGCACTCTGCTGGTAAGCTATTGCCCGGGAAAAACATTCAAGGCACACAATGAAATTTTCAATGTTGTCAGACGGTAAAGCCATTTCAACCCGAAAGATTATTCTGTGTGAAATCTTCAACTGAAGAAATTAAACTACTCGGACTCTTAGACATAGTTGGAATATTTATTGAGTCGTTGGATCTTTCGATTTCTAAAAAAATCTATATTCGGGTCAAAAGGCAGTACGGTAATAATGAAGATTGGATTACGGTTCGTGAGTAAATTAATTGCTAAGTATAACCTAAAAATTAGAAAAGCGGAAAAATCAAGCCGTGGAAAGAAAAATAATGAAAAATTTCTTTTGACTCTCAAATGCTTTAAGTTAGGAAAAATCGGTAGAGCATTCGACGTAATCCTGTTTCATTTTGTTAACCTTGGTAATTTAGATCTGAAACTTACTTTCCGAAAGCGGAACTGGACTTAGTTCAAGGCATTCTAACTTTGGTGAACAGTCAGTACGTTTGTAAAAGTTTGTGAAAATAGTCTCGCAGAATAGGTCCTGCTAAGTTCTTTTACCAAATCTGAAGAAATGAAAAAAAGCTTAAATCGTACTATTTCTGAAAGGTGTAGTGTTAGAACCTTAACACACGGAGTGCTTATAATTTTACCGCAAGATGTTTAGAATGCTTGATGTGTATTTGCAGGGGAACATGTTAGATTGTTCCAGTATTGAAGGCAAGAAACCTTAGGTGTGAATGGTTGTGTATGTTAAGACATCCGTGTATTAAAGGTTGATACCTTCCATTTGTGCTGTACGCGAAGGTGAACTTTATGTGTATATGATGTGAGTGTTATTTTATGTTAGAAGATACGTTCCCCATTTGATGTTGAATGTAGGTAGCTAACCATGTAGGCCGCTAGATGGTGTGAAGTGTACGGTGATCGGATTAATTTAATTGATTACTCATACCTCTGGATCGGACGAATGATGCTGGACCCTCGGATTTTAATGAACTAAACAAGACTTTGCCTTTTGGATTATACTCAGATTTTATTACACTCGAAGCACTTGAACAATTTGAGGACAAGTCACAAGCCTGAAAATTGACTGACACAAGATGGAAAATCTTAGCGTTTATATACCCAGATTTTGGCCTCGAATTCAAGGGAAACTGGGTGGTGACCCACTTTCTCTTGAATTGCCAATGTATTCGAAAGCGGTAGTGATTTCGCAATCACCTTCGCTTTCGAGGTTGTTCCCTCGTCAACTTCCTTGTTCGTGAGATTTTTTGCCCTGTTCAAGTTTCTCTTAATAACCAGTTTTTTATACATACATACATACATGCATCTTACTTACTATTCTATTGCTATACGCATTGTTGTGTGGATTGTGGAAGTGATTGAGGCCACAGACATGTGTGTCAGTGTCTCGCCGTTTCCATATGGTAAGTGTAATTCTAAATTATAATTAATTTGAATAGTTATATTAATTAGTCGGGGAATAGAATAATTAGATTATTCTGTTCCCTGACACACCTGGGGGCTTAAGAAGAATCGAATGTTACATTCAAAGGAAAAACTTAATCTATATTATACTAACATCTTTTGCACTTAACTATCCATAGCATTTATTAAACACTATTTTTACGTGTTAAAAACACGGGAATAAAAGGCATACTTAACTACTGCAAAAGGTTCTTAATTATAAAAGTTTTACAGAATTAGTTAGGATTGGAGCAAAGATTGAATTGTGTGGCCACCATAGCCATTGATGTATAATGTCCAGATTGGGCGTGGTTGTACAACGTCTCGAAGTCTGCTGTACTCGGAACGTAGTCTGTCTCATGCAGTAATGCTTGATTTTGGATGTAGTTGATGAGGGCCAGTCTAACGAATGATGATCTCGTGCCACATTTGTAAGGTGAGAAAAGGCTGGCGATGACGATGTTTGCTTCAATGCATCTTAAGGAGAACTCGGATAGTAGGCAGGGTTGGCTGTTGTATTGACGACGATGGCATTCAGTCTTCTCTTGTAATAGGATGTTGCTGCCCCATATCACGACTCCGTCTCGTTCGCCCGTCTCGCATTGTTTTTGCTCGAAAGAACACGGATTTTTGAATTTCGTGTTCGCTACCTCCACCGTTGAAAAATCGTCGGTGTTAACTGTAATATTTACTCGGCGAACATGATAGTTATGTACTGTGGAGTAGGTAGAATTGCGCCATTCGTAAGTGGCGGTGGTCTGGAGATTGGTTGTCCAATAATCCCATCGAAGTTGTTGGAGTTTCTTGCCATTATGGTCAATCATGGTCTGAACCAGTTGGTGACAAGCTTCTGATTTGAATGGTTGAAAATTGGAAGCATATTCAGCGTATTTCATGCCAAAAAAATAGAATGTTTTTATCGCTGTTTCTTTTGTAAGCCAACATTCATAACCTGTTGCTCTTGGTCCTAGTAAATTTGTAAACGTTTGTATCGTGACTGGGATAAGGGCCGTAGGTGCAGTGTCGAATGTACAGTTGGCACTGCTGAATGGTAGATGCCAAAGTGCTCCAATTGTCCAATGCGACAATTGAGCTGTATTTGTGATGGGGTGGGTTTCCATTGTAATTCTTTCCGAGACATTGAGCTGAGGATGTTCTATATTTTGTTCACTTGCCCATTCTTGCAGTTGGTCGTCGTAAGTTTGTAATATTTGCGTTAGGAATGGCGCGACCGGTAGTAGTATGATGAATATGGTGGCCATTTCTGAAGAACCAGTAGTTTATGTAAGAATTCATTTATACAGACGCATTCATTCTAGGTAGAGATGTGTTTTTATAAAAATTACGTGGTACACATTTTTGAAACGTGTAAACCTGGAGAGCGCGTAAATCATTCTCTAAAGTTTCCGTAACTTCAAGTGACAAATGATAATACTAAACTGTGCCGTAGTTGAATTTATTAAGCCGATAATAAGTGATGCTAAACATTCTTTATGTCTATTACTAATCCCAGTTTCCTTCTTCTGGCTGTCCTGGTTTTGCCTGATATTGGTGGATGTTTTCATTGTCTGGCTCTTGTTGAGCTTGTTGTTTGTTGGGTCAAAGGGTCGACTTTGACCTCAACTTCTGATGATAGGAACTAGCCATTACTGTGACACAATTTCCTTCGGAAATTATGTCACAGAAATGGCTAGTCCGGATTAAAATCAATTTTGTATTCTTTTAAGGCAAATGCATAATTGCTTTTCTGACAATTAATGTAGCAGACGTGTTTATGAATAAATCGATTTTATGATTAATTATTTTTAAATAAAGCGATTCGGGTACATGTACATCTCATAAACTTAATAATAATTTGATAGTAACTTTATATAATTGTAAATTAAATTAAACAATTTGATAAATGATCCAGATTACGTCTACGTACGTTATGTTGCTTGATGACATGTACAATCTGGATTCGGTGTTACGGAAGTGTGTCGGTAATAAATGAATCGATTATTTTTGCTATGAGGCAAAATGATTAATTGCTTTTAGGAAATTATTCAGCCATTTCACAGAGGACTCATGACAAATATTCTCGTCTATGCATATTGCATTATTAAGTTTTTGTGTGCGTTATAATGATCTCGCAGTTTTGAGATAGTGGTTATGTACGTGTATAAATTTGAATCAAAATTAATGTTTCAGTCCTTGAGAAATGCTTTGTAGGCAGTCGTGCATAACTGGTTTTTTACTAAGGCAGATCTGATTGCAAAGTCCATGTACTATTTAATAACTATTGTATTCAGTAGAATAATATATTACCATTCACCAATAAGTAAATGTAAGAGTAAACGAGATTGTGGATGTACAAGCAAAAAAACAGGTACCATAATGCTTAAGTGGAAACCCTTGCAAAAAGTTGAATTTCTCATTTAGTGAATTTGTAACTCTCATTTACTCACTTTACAGAACAAAGTGCCTTTTTGTTTTGTATCAATGACTTTGTTGTGTATTTTTATTCCGAGTTTTTCACAACCGTCGTTCTAGCAACTCGGAATGGATTTAAAGCACTTCACATTTATATCTCATCAAAATCAAAATCCTAATTTAAATTTGTCACAGAAGTTTACAACAATTTATTTATTTATTTGAAGGTTGAATTGAACCCAGAAAACTGCAACAGATATTCGTTTTTACCGTCGTTATTGGTTAAAAATTATTTAATCAACAAGAATTCTGTAATGATCATGCTGTATGGTATTTATTACACTAGTCTCAAAATGTACATTTTACTTAATCCAAATGTCAACTTTTTTCAAATTCAGATTAAAAGTGAATTAAATATTTTAAAACTACTACAAAATATATTATTGTTTTTGCAATCGTAGTACTATGCGGTAATCATTACACATGTGTTAATAGTCATGGTTATCAAGGGGTTTGGCAGTTATGATTATAATTTAATTCCGTATTTTTGTTATAAAGTAATATGCATGATTGCTTTCCATCCAATTAAATCGTATCAGTCACTTCTATTGCAGCTTAGCCATTTAATAAAATAAGAAATAAAAGAAATTCGTGGTACATATGTTAAATTGCACGACTTCTTTATTTAACAACATCTACACTAACAACCACACTACAACAACAATAAATTACATATTAATTACCATATATTTTTGTTTTCTTAAACCGAAATGCAAATAAAGAAAACGGAAAACAAAAACAAAATCATATCATTGCAAGGCGGGTTATATGCCACTATTTCAGGCCATTTGAATATTGAAAGATTCGCCCCGATATTTGTTAGTCAACAATTGAATTACATATAGTCAGTCTATCTAGATTTAACATGTAACATACTAATTGCTGATAAAGCTCGTCAATATCGAACAACGGCAAGAAAGCGGAATTCGAATAGTTCGCTTAATAAATGGACAATCCGTTTAGAATAACTCACAATAGGACAAGGAGTAGTTACAGGCTCGAGAGTTTTGGTGACTTCACATTCATTTCCACCAAGAGTAGGAAAAACTTATTTCCGAAAGAACTTAAAATGTTTTTCACCAAAGAGTTGCATGGAATTTCCATGGTGCCCTAAGTTAGTGGAGTGTAAAACGAAATTGAATTGCAGTGAAAATAAAAGACTGGTATGTAAGAATTCATGAGGAATAGAGACCACAGAATTGCACATATTGTAGACAGTTTACGAATGTCCAAAGCTGTGTGGTTAAGCTTTATTGGTTGTCGTGAGGAGACTTTCTAAAACGTACCAAGTAACTAATAGGCTTCATGGCGGTTGCAATTCAACAGAAATCACCGAAATCCAGATTGGAGATTTGCACAAAAAGGAATCAAGCGTATCCATTCGACTTGTTATGAAGGCTAGATGAATTATACATGAGGGAGAAATTATCACAATTAATTACATAGAATGATTCGCTGGAAAAGATGACGTGGTTATAAGACACGGAAAACTAAAAACGGATTTCTTTTTTATTGTGTGTGCAATCGACGTTTATTGGAGATGAGTCAATTACAATAACTCTTGGTTAAAAATCATCTCTTCAAAACTAGATATTAGTTTTCGTCAGTGTGGTTAGGAAAAAACTTATTTCCAAAAGAGCTTAGAATGTATTTCACCAATAAGGTTGCATGAAATTTACATGCTGTTCTAAGTTGTTGGAGTGTAAGACAAAATTGAATCTCATTGAAAATGAAGGAGTGATGCATGTCTCCGGTGTCATGTGTCACAAATGAAGGAGTGAGACATGTCTAACCCGGGCTCGGACTACAAGTATAACAATTGTCACACTTTGTTCAAATCTAATTCAGATTACAAATCTGAAATGAATGAGGAAACGACACACGTGTGACATCTGTGGAAAAAGTTTCGGGTATGCAACAAATTTGGCTACGCACATATATTATTTTGATGTCAACACCAACCGTAATAATCTACACGGTACCCCAACTTAATTTCAAAAGTTCTTATTTCAAATTAACTAGTATTCATCATCATTAACTCGTATCATTCAATGTACGTGATATAATGTGAACCCTTACGAACCGCCTGCTTGTTCATGAGTTTGATTGAAGCGTGTTTTGTTGATAAATTGTCGGAACTTGTCATTATGTTATTGATACGAATATTGGAATAAAAAGCAAATAAAATACACATATTCAGACCTCCGGAATTGATCCAGTCACATTAATTGTTGATAAAGCTCATCACTATCCAACTACGACAGGAATACGCAATTCGACTCAGTCCTTAATTATTCTTTCCACTATCTTTTGCCTTTGAGGAAACTTTCTAAAAATCTCAGAATAACTCATACACATCGAAGTGTACGCAATTCAACGTTTTCGGAAGAGAAATTGGCACAGAAAGCGGAAATAATTGAAGAATGTATAAATTAATAATTAATAATTACAAGAATCTTTCTCGTCGCGTTGTCAAAATAGTAAAATGACCATTGTATTTTACACGAAACAAAACAAAACAGGAATGGAAACTCATAACAACCTGTTTGACATCCCAAGTCACTAAATTCATTTCAACCAAAAGCAGGAAAAACATGTTTCTAAACAATAGGTGGTATTATAAATACATCAAGCAAATTCGTATTCTTCGCAATGTCGAAATGCTATGCTGAAAAACATCAATTATTGAAATATACTAACGATACCATATTGATATGGGGAAATTCATTGAATTGACGGAATCTAAATCTAGCCAATAATTGTTTGAAGGCCTAAGACTAGGCTGTAACATTTCTTATGCACATGCACAAACAACAAAATTATTTAGAATGATATTCTATTCATTTTCGGGACTTTTAATTGGAATCTTTTCGACTGGGCTACAATAAATGGAGAAACTGAACGAAATGGGTCCAAATTCAGTGATTCTTGGTCGTCTAAATTATTGAGGATCTGCGATTCTATTTAGTATTTTGTTTGTAGCTCTTTTAAGTTAAGGCAGCTCACTATATTATGTACCTACATTTCCTGACTCAAACAATTTTATCTTCAAGTCACGAGGCATAATAAAAATTCAAATAATTTAGACCAAATTTTGAGAAGTATATTTCAAGAAACAAAATAAAGAAATCTAAATCCCAGGGTCCGTTTTTTTCAAGAGAATTTACATTTCTTTTTTAAGATTTCGCAAGTGAATCAGCAAAAGGTTATACAAATCTGACAAGGCAAATATGTTGCCTTGTCAGGCAACACATTTTCAATTATACGTATACAAACAAATGTAAAAATAATCCTGTACAAAGAACTTTCCAAAATAAATTCCGAAGAAATCAAGAGTCCGAAATTAATTGTTGAAATCAAATACAAAATTCAAATAAAGTTGATAGGAATTTGTATAGTAATATATCAATAAGTATTTTTGACTCCCAAGTTTTTAAGAAACAATATGCTTATTTTGGGGGCCTTCGTTTAGAGTTTTCTATTACAGTAATTTTTTAGTCTACCCTATTACGGTGATTCTTTTTAGTGTTTTGTTTATAGCTCTTATACGATATTACGCTACATTAGACCACCACATTTTTTGACGCAAAAACGTGTATTGTTTTTGTCAACAGAATTATATTTCAAATAACAATATATTTCATTAAGGATTCACATAAAGGCTAGACAAGTTTCTAAAACACTCTCTCAACTCTCAACTCAGGAGACCAATTAAAAATCAAATAATTTAAACCAAATTTAAAAGGTAAAGCAAAGAAATCTAAATCTGATCTGGCATCTGATCCTACAGGCTGAGACGTTTTAAAAATAAAAACTTCCATAAAATAATTAAAACCGAATTTCAAAAAAGACATGGATGAAAACCAAGAAATCTAAATCCAGCTAATCATTTTAAGAGAATTGAGATTTCAAATAGGAATATATTCTATAAACGATTTTTAAAACATCCGAGGAATTTCAAAAACACTTTTTACAAATCAAAATAAGGAATCATTTTTAAAATCTAAAAATCTTATAGTATTTTTTTTAGTGTTTCATTTTTAGTGCATCATAATTCTGTGTGATTTTGAAGTTCAGAAATGTTTCTCATTTTTAATCTTGTACTTTTAGTGTTTCATTTTTAATGTTTCATTTTTGTTTTTGATTATAGTTTCAGTGGTTTTCATTTTTAATGTTTAAAAAACACTTTTTACAAATCAAAATCAGGAATCATATCTAAAATCTAAAAATCACAGAGTATTTCTCTTTTAGTGTTTCATTCTTACTGCATCATATTTCATTGTGATTTTGAAGTTCAAAAATGTTTTTCATTTTTAATCTTGTATTTTTATTGTTTCATTTGTAATGTTTTATTTTTGTTTTTGATTATAGTTTTAGTGTTTTTTATTTTTAATGTTTCATTTTTAATGATTCATTTTTTGTTTTTTGTTTATAGTTTCAGCTTTTCCGAACTTTGGTTCAATTAAGAACTGATTGAAAATTGCAAACTTTGTCCATTTATAGTCAAGTCAGTACATATATTCAATATCAGTAACGTAGATACAATATGTGATTAATTTTCATTCCGATTGTAATACAATCTAGTGATTAATTTTTCAGCTAATGAGGCATAATGTAGAACGGATAATAGTGTTCTTTTCATTTCATTTCAGTAAAACTTAACTTCAAAGTTCAGATTACGAAATGAATCAGCACAAATGTTGAATGAAACAGGCTATTTTTGATGACAAGTAAAACAATAGTCACACTTCATTCAAACCTAATTTCAAAATTCAGATTACAAATCTGAAATGAATGAGATTTTTTTGATGTCAACACCAATCGTAATAATCTACATTTCACCCAAACTTAATTTCAAAAGTTCTCATTTGAATTAACTAGTCACCATAGGAGACAGGATGGACGACAAACAGTGGTCTCATTTTGAATTTTGGAAAATTCAAAAACCAAATTAAAACGTTTGAAAAATAATACCTGATGTTAGACTGAGTAGTCTTTCTTATTTGATTTAGGAATCTTTAAATTGGTCGACTGTCGGTGAAGCACTCGATATATAGAATACTGTTTTCGGCTCGGTCGACTTCTAGTATTAGGAGGCACTTGTTATACCGGTGGAATAAATAGTCGCTGCAGTTTGAGGTCTTCTTTCCCAACACATTCCTTTGAATTCAATCAACAACAATCAGTTTGGGATAAAAAAACTCGTCAAAACTAAATTGGAATACTTGGCTGAGTACTGCGAGCATGTATGTTCATTTATTTTGTGCGGTTCCAGCAAGTAATGCTTCTTGGCTCTGATTGAGCGCAAACTACATTTAAATAACTCATCTTTGACTAACCGTTTCTCGATACCTTAGACGTCGGAGCACCCATCAACTTGAAATCTTTTCCAATTTATTTCAGAGAGGTCGTTGTCTGAACCTTGTTCGCTATTTGATGATCGCGGTTCGATCGTTCCTGGTATCAATATCGGGTTCGTTCAGATTATAACGCGAAGGTCTCGGTCTAGGGTTCGGGCGAACGAATATTGGTTCCGACGGTTTTATCGGAGGTGAGCAACTAAGTGGACGTTACGAACGTAACTAGTTTGGAATGAACGGACAGTTTCACCGGGCAGATTAGAAGTGTTCGAATTTATTAACTTGATAGACAGATAAGCAGAGTATCACGGGATAGTACAATAGCTTAATTAGAGGAGACTGATAGATCCGAAAGTGTTGACGGAGATGGAACGAATGGCCACTCACGACTTATAACTAGGATAAGAGTAACTACTACGACTAAAACGGGAGTAACTACGGCGATGGCTACAATAACAACAACCCTTCTTTCTGGTCTTGCCCAGAGTTTATATAGACTTAACTATAACCTCGTTGAGTAAGGTTGAGGTGTGTTGAGGTATGGCGTGATGTGATTGTTGAGGAAGAGAGAGTATGTTGATT
>JAQFYE010004037.1:0-14089 GCA_034694305.1 Protaphorura glebata
AATTAAGTTTTTGGATTCAAACTCTGAGTCGCCCGGCATAGGAAGTTGACTAACCATCTATACTCTATGAATCATGGTTCATAGTTGTTTGAAAATCAAAAAATTTGAAATCTCTGTGGGGCGGCGGGGAGATGGTTGTCAAGGAGCCTGGCGTCCAACTATCAAACTCTCACCTTAGAAGTCAAGCGGCAAAAATGCTCTATAGAAGGATCAGAATAGGCTCTGGATACCTCTCGAAAGAAGTGACACAACATGGAGATGGATTCATGTTTGCGACACCAGGCACGTTCTCCGATTCAAATTGTCTGTTGTGAAGTTCAAAATTTTGGGATTCTGTAGATGAATTGTGTTACTCAAATTTTACGGGGAATCCAAATCTGCAGGATATACATAGCTCAATCTGATCTTTCAGAAGGCAAAAGTTATAAGGTCCCGACGCTCAATGCGTCTTATAGTAATTTTGCCAGCGACGTGTCGGACTAGCTCGGACAAATCAAATCAAAATTTCATATACTGTCGGTTGTAGCGTAATGTTATTCATATTATTATCTTATTACCCGACTTTAACCAACGTTGCATTTGGATACTACAGATTCGTCATACTATGCCTCACTCAAGGCTAACAAGGTCACATTATTCATCTTTGTCCGGGTACGAGGCTGTCGACGAGGACGAGGTAGAGGCAAGTGCAATATATTTATGACGATACATTACGATACGATCTCAATCACGACCCGTTATCCCAAGAAGATTTCACGTATAGTTGATTGCGGTATAACAAGTAGCGGTTCCTCCTGATACCGCAATCAACTACACGTGAAATCTTCTCGCGTTATCTTTACATATGTGGTTAAAATTAGCCGCTTTAAATGTGAGCAGACGGATCTGATTTTGGGGTGAGGGTGACCTTCCGGATTCCATTCAAAGTGGTACATCCGGAATTTGCAAGCTTGTAAATAGTTGTAATGCTATTTTGGCGGTTTTTTATGGAGTAATCTAATCCAGGAATGGTTCAGTTCACATTTTAATGTAAAAAAAAATCATTTCGTACGTTCAAACTTTACGCAGACATGTCCTGAGCATGTGGAATGATAATTAAATCTAACACCCGTTGAGTTATCCCGTTCATATTCAGCACGTTCGAAACTCGCGGTTGGCACATGCAAATTTTAATATGAGGTCGCGGCTCGCGAAGTTGGATTCCATACAAACAAAATCTAAATGAGTCATGAGTCATAATGCAATGAGAATAAATCGTCGCGATTTGCAGGGAAGGGGTTATTATTTGTTTAGTGTTAGAGAAATTAACTACACATTTGTCAAAGCTCTTTTTTGACCTTCGAGTGGGTCACGGTTTGTGAGAGTTGTGAGTTTACAAACCCTGCTAATCTACAATTTATTTTTACCACAAAGTTACATGCAATAGTTGAGTATTAAATTATAAGGTGAATAATAAAATACAGTAACACTTTACACTATTTTGGTAAATAAATTACTAATTATGTATTACAACACGTAAATAATATTTCGCGAGACTTCCCATATATAAAATTAGAAACATTTAATCGTATTGCTATCCTTACTTTTTGAGTTTTCAGCCATATTCAACAAATTACTTATATTAATTACGTATATTTTAGCTTGAGTAATCATATTATTCGGTTCTGAGATTTCCTTAATTTCTGAATTTTAGATCTTTCTTTTTCAAATTAATTCTGTAATAATTGAAGTCGATATTAGAGAAGTATTCGTAATATTCTGAAGATAAAGGTAATGAATCTGGAATACTTAATTTCGAAGCAATTACGAAACGTTATTTAAAGCACGCGTGAAATGAAAAGCGATCCCCAATCTCAAGTATATATCTACTCTGCAATTTAATATTTTGTAGTTTGAATGTTTTCCCCAGAACCAAAATTCGAATACTTATACGTATACGTATTATTGATTCAATAAACGGAATCTCGCTATTCAGAGAGATTTTGATAATCAGCGGCTGAGCTGTTTTTTGCTGACATTCACCCCGGTACATTTTCGATTTTGTTGATTCGAATGTGGATTGATTCCGTTCATTTTCTGAGTTAGTTGTAGTATTTCCTCCAACAACAACTACTGCATGGTGGTCAAATGTATAAAGAATTAAATACGATTTTGTTTTTATTAGCACTTTTCTTCCGTGTATATTTTCTGGGTAACTTTCAAAACTGAACTAGCTACTTTGCGTATTCCCCGAACGTAGAACTCTTGCATAATTATCTAATATAATTTTTCTGAAGATACGACATCAAACTTTCCGACCCCGGAAACTCCCGATTGTCCCGATATATATCGTTGTAACATCGAACATGTCGAACAAACTAACTTCTATTCAAATCTAGGAGGTCATTGAAACCTTCACAATTTTAGTTGTGGCGTACCTTCTAGAAGAATTTATATTACCTAATAAAGGTATTTCAATTTCCGATATCAGTAGTGAATGAAGTAGTTTCTATTCAAATCCAAGAAGTCGTTGAAACCTTGTATTAACAGCAGCGTGTCAATTTTGCAGATCATATAGGGATATGATTTGATGTCAGGAAGATAAGCAAATTACGTTATTTTCTCCAATTTCCGACATCACTAGTCATTGTAAGCCCACTAATTTGTGTTATTCCGGGCTTTCGTGTGTCAAATTTGTCCGTTTATATTGCATTAATTCGAAGTGATAATAATATGGAAATCATCGTTCTTTGTAATTTCCGGCATCATTTAATGTAATTGCAATGCAGTATACACGGGTCGCATGCCAAAACTTTCCGTTTTAAGGTTTAAATGACTATTACCGGCTATACTCTTTCGACTTCAATTTGTTCACGATTCACGAAGGTATTCGTTCAATGCTTTTCATTGAAGTACTGCAAAATAAGTGGAGTAAAGTTGGGGTTGATTTCTCCGACTACGAACAGAAAACGCGAAATGGCTTAAGCGCAGAGGTTTGATCACAAAACGATCACACCACTTCGTCCAAGCCAACCAAAATTGAGGTTCATGCCTCTCCTTGTAAAAAACTTTGACATACTCGGAGTAGAATGAAAAAGAGTTGAATGAGAAAAGGGTTCTATGCACTCTGTCTGTCACTACTTTGAAGCCCAACCGAGTACAAGAGCACCCAAAAGTCTCATTCAGTCCACTTTCATAAAAAAAACAATAACAACAAAACGTTAATTAATTCGGAGTCATACTTATTGCCAAAGAGAAATAAAATTGTAAGTGTTTCTTTAACTTATTAGGAAATATTGGATATTTTTCCTTATCCAAATGATTTCCGAATAGAAAAAGCGGTTCCAATCCAATGATACCTAAGATTTTCGTGTAGCACGTCTCATTTTCATTCACATTTTCAGATTCCATAAACAAACTTGCTGCCAAAGTTATTCTTACGAAGAAATAGTCCAAGGAGAAGTAAGTCTTTGACTAACTATATACAAAATTTTTGTGCTTGCACAGAAATAATCCAAGGAATGAGTTGTTGCCATTTGTTTATCCAACTATAAGTAAAAACTATATCGGTTGTAGGAATAGAAGGAACTCCCGTTCAGTAGAATTTCCTAAAACAAAAGAAGCATTTAGTCCTCAACTTGTTAACGAAATAGAATACTATTATGTTTGAATGATTTTAATTTCTCAAGAAGGAACGCAGTGCAACGACTTTGCATTACTCAATTTTGTCATGACGCTGACTTGTACGAAAATGTTTTTACTGACAAATAAACTTTATTAGCTTGGGTTCGTCCAACTCCTAACTGGAAGAACTTTGTTATCTGAACTAAAGTAGTAAGATTTATCTATTGCTTAGAACGTGTACGAATTTTACAAGTCGCTGCTTTCAATTGACTAACAAGTAATAACAAGCGCAAGAGGACAAACGCGAATGGGCCATTGATAACGTCGTCTCGTCTGGCTACACTAAAAGTATAAATACTAGTATTATCCACTTCTCGGCCGTACTGATAACTAATAAATCGTTCATCTTTCTGCCATTAATTACTGTTTATTTCTGTTTTTGTAGTAATCTGAAAATGTCACGTCGACGAATCCTGTCCATGATTTTTGCTCCCTGGGCAAAACGAGAAATCTACAAAACACTGACATTTTCTCGCAACTTGTCCACAAAGAGATTGACCCCGGGGGTCGCACTTGTGACAAATGATGACAGCAGTACTAAGCATCTGAGGAGTAGTAAAGCAAGTCTTGCAGAATATGACAGCCAAGGACGTCCTCTGTCCATTCTTCTTTGTTGGTTGATGGCGAAGAACAATGCCGTGAATAAATACGCTAAATTTTACTTGGACAAAGGATATGATGTACTGACTGTCCGCATAACCCCGGGTCAATTACTGTGGCCATCCAGAATTACTCCAGTTATTGAAGACGAACTCTTGCCAGTCCTTCTGAGCAGTGACCACTCTCAAAAACTCGTTCATGGATTCTCCGTTGGAGGTCATGTTTTTGCACAAACGATCAAATATTTTCGAAAAGAGCCTCAGAAATACCGTCAATTGGAGAGTACAATCTTCGCACAAATCTGGGACAGCGTTGTGGATATCGAAGGCACGTCCATTGGAGTCTCAAAATCTGTCTTTATGAACAATAAGTTCCTTCAAAGATCCCTTCAAAAGTACATTGATTTCCACATGAAGATATTCTATGACGTCGCCACAAAATATTATGTTGAGTCGCACGAGTATTTTTACAATCAACCGGTACGAGCCCCAGCTTTGTTTCTTTGCTCCAGGTAAAACACGAGTAAAATAAATTATTGATTTAATTGACAAGATACGTGCAACTGATTGACTAACGAGCGTCTAATTGATTATGTCTTCTTTTAAGATTAGAATATTTGGTATTAGATGTGAATTATTGGATTATTAATTTGATGTTTTCTGCGATTTTAGTGTAAGAAGTTTATTATTTTATGATTCTTTTTATCAAACATGGTCCTCTTGTTCACAACAGTTTATTCTGAAAAGATTGGCCAAATAAAAAAAGCCTTTATATATCTAATCTATCTTCAATTTTAGCATTGACCCGATTTCGACATTGGATGTGGTTGATGGAGTTCAAAATTCTTGGACGCCTCTAGGCATCGAGTCTACTAGAAAAATGTGGACCAATACTCAGCATGTCGGGCACATGGTAAAGAAATTAACTTAATGGGAAGACATTTTAAAATAGAATAGAATAAAAAATTATGTTAACTGTATTAACTTAAAAATAAACATGCTAGAATCTGATAGACAAAGAAGACTGAAAAGAACAAACAAACTTGTCACACAAAGTGTTCTGAGTTCAAGTGTGAGAGATTTGTCGGCAGATAAAATTTTAATTCACTGTTACAAATTTTTGACACATTTAACTCTGTCCATCCTTGCATATTCTACTGAAACTTCCACAATCTACTATTGAGAAATCAGGAAATAATTTTATCCACCGACAAACCAATCGTACTTTCTATAGTCGGAAACGTTGTAACGAGTAAACCGGCACATTACGTAACCTGGGAGAAAATGAAAAGTATTTCTCTTGTTAGAGGTACAATTTTGAAAGCTGTCACTCAGAATTCCTAAGCAAACCGATTAATTAAAATTAACGATTAAATTCTGATTTATTTAGGTCAAACATCCCGAGGAATACAAGGAAGCTATTACCAATTTCATTAGAAGCACCGGTGGACAAACACAACCACGCTTGGCTGGCAATGTCGTTCATCGCACTGACTTAGGAATCTCGGGAGCATTCAATTTGAACAATAATGTTGTTTACAGCAAGTAAACGGCATTACTGTAACGCCCTATGAATAGACGGTATTATATACTGTACAATATGTTAAATGATCCAAAAGTTAACCAAATTTGATATCTCAACGCAAACTGATAATTCACTGTTAATATACATAAGTTTTATAAAGATTTTAATAAAGTTGAATGTAGAATAGGTCGCGCATAATTATAAGTATTTATTCATTTGTTATTTTATATATGTATACACTAACGCATATGGATATCGACTAGTAGCCGGGTGCGTAATAGAAGCCTAGTCTTAGATATATGCCGGGTCAAATACTGGATTCTAATATTGGACGGTGAGTCAAAAATAATCTGGGACAAAAGTAGATTACGAACAGAAACCCGGTCTTCTAATCAGTAATCTACTGTTTACTCGGCTTGACGTTGTTAGTTAACTTACTTAATTTACGTTATCCGTACATATTATTCTTAATATAGAATTAACACCTTACTTGTGTCACTTTATTATATAACAAATTTGAGTACATTATATTTGAGTGAACCTTATTTCGTTAGTAATAAACCTTTTGGAATATTTCGTTATGTCTGTTGTTCAGGCTTCAGGGGCATCTTGCAAATCCTGCAATTCATTCGTGAACTGTGAAGTTAGTTAATTTCTTTTATTATGGTCAAGATTTCCTGTTTCTCACTGTTATCAACATTTAGACCGGGTATTTTTACAATAAATAGAGAAGGAAATAAAAACCTACACATAAGCCCACAATCATTATAAACACGAGGAGACACCCGTACTCATACAACTGTCAATCACTATATACAGTGTGTCCACGAAAGAGCGCACATTTATATGGGTATTTTTCGTTGTTGGGCGGTTTAATCGCATTGCCTGTAATAACAATTTTCGTAACTAAGCCAAAATATCATCGCGCGCTTTTTCGTGGACGCCCTGTATAAGAGTGGTGTTATTGCATCACGTCAACGGAGTATTATATGTGCTAGGGTTCATTTTTGCAAAAGTTGTATACAAAGAAATGATGCGAGTTTGGGAATTGTTTAGAAAACATAATTGGACTGGCTAAAAGTCCAGAATGCACAATTTACAAAATCGTTTGAAAATTTTGATACTGACTCAAAATGGTACTTCGTACTTACACAAATAATAGCATATCATTGGGCAACCTAACTTCCATTATCTTGTAGCAATAATAACTGTTTACGCCTCACTATTTGTTAACATTTGCTCTGATCAAAATAAATGATCTCATGTGAGAGTGAGTTAGAACTTGTGGTTGTACTGATCCGAGTAAGTAGGCAAACTGATAATTCCAGAGACAGTCAATCTAAACTCTGGTAATTGAGCTAATCACATGAATTTTTCATTTGTACAACTGCAAAAGATGATAGACTTTAATATTCGTCGTGCTAATATTGAATTGTCAGTCCTTGCTCCCAAATCATGGTTCGTGATTCGTGAATCGTGGGTCGGTGACTCAGACTCGAACAGATCTGAAAGATTTTATAAGTATTTAACTGCGCGACTACAGTAGTGCTTTTAGGATTCGTGTGATTCGATTTTCCTGGGAAGTGTGACACAATATCAAATGCTAAGACTTGAAGAATTTCGGTTAAAAAATATTGACTCCGACACCACATTTTACAATAAAAACGTTCACTGGTTTACTCCTATCGTCGGTGACTTGTTTTTATAGCGAGCGCACGAAATCCATGTTATATACTAAAATTCCCAAGTTAAGCAAAGCCAGCTAGTTCTTAATCAAAGGTTGACAAATAAGATGAGTTCAAGACTCAAACGACTCAATTGAACTGATACTAATTGAATCCAATTTAACAGCTTTGGAAGGGTACCTACCTACCGTTTTGTGATTTTTTCCATCTGTGAAAATAACATTTCGAATGTAAATACTACTTCTTGTCTCTGAATTAAGTGATACTTCTTCGGACTTTCTAAAATGCATCATCGTAGTTTGTGTTTGCGAAAATTTCTGCTAGCAATAGCTTTTATCAACAGCTTCTGTGATGAGTGTGTTGGACAAACAGACGAGACTTTGAAATCATTGGCTTCCGGTAAGGATGTTGTAGACGCAGTGAGCTACAAAGTTAAAAAGGTTTTTGGAGAAGACCACCGTTTTCTTACCCGAGTTGCATGGGTAGAGAGTCAGTTTGGGAAGAACTCACAAACATTTAGGAAGGGTTATTTTGGTGGAATTTGGCAAGTAGATAAAACCGGATTCCTGGACACGCAAGATCTCCGCAGTCATGCAAATCTTTCAATTAACCACCAGAAAATTAAAGATGAGTTTGGAATTGAGTGGAGGTCAGTTAAATGGCAGGATTTGACAAAACCACTTTATTCTGCTCTGGCTGCTAGACTTCTGCTTCTGAACAGAGCCAAACCGATTCCAACGAGCGTGGAAGAGCAAGATGTTTATTGGACGACATATTACAATTCTGACGAAGGAAAAGGAGTCAAGGACAAGTTTGTAAGTGATGTAAAAATCTTGGAAAGTTGCAAATCCAGCAAATCAAAGTGTCGGATGGATTTAGTTGTGGTTCTGGACGGAAGTGGGAGTATTGGCTATTCGGATTTTAAGATTGCCCGAGAATTCGTTGTAGATCTCACAAAATGCATTTCAAGTCGTCACACCCGTATTGGTCTTCTAGTCTACAGCTCAAGCAACACTATCATTTTCTCACTCGACAATAACTCAACCCAAACAGAATTAGAAGAGAAAATCCTGGCGGCAAATTATCCGGGTGGTGGGACAGACACGGCTTCAGCCATTGATGCAGCGGTTACGATGCTAAACAAAGACTCGACTTCTGGAAATTCAACACTAATTCCCAAAATAATGATTGTACTCACAGATGGTCAATCCGATTCCCCACCATCTACCGCTAGGTCTGCTGTTCGAGCTAATCAAAGTGGAATCATTTGTTATGCTACCGGGATCGGAAGTAGGTTTAATAAGATCGAACTATCGACAATTGCTGGTTCTAATCCGAATCAAGTGTTCACTATTGATTCGTACAGTCACCTGACTGATCTCCTGTACCAAACAAGAACTCAGACGTGTAGCAAACCTCTGAGGCCAAAACGGCAAACAATTGTGGAGGATTTTGTTCACCAATATGAAATCAGTTATTACGCGTTCAATATGCCCGGAAATGGCTTAACTCTAATTCTGAATGTCACTGAAGGGGATGCTTTGGGATACTACTCTTACACAGTGGAGAACCCAACAGCTGCCCTCAATGATGGAGTTCTTGGAAAAGGTCAAAATTATATTCCACCCCCTCGAATTATTATTCCAAAGCTAACAAATGGCACAACTGGAAGGATCGTAAGGGCAAAACGAACTGCGTTGGCTGAAGAGGGTACTACAAGAAGGGCAACAATTCTAAATGATACAGAAACCCAGAAAATCGACGAGGGTTATTATGGCCAGGTTTTCATCGCGATAGAAGGTGTGGAACAAATGAACAACTTTACAATTTATACCATAGAGGGAGGTGACCGATCGACCGCCGCTTCATTTCTGGGGTCAATGAACATTCTCGTTATTGGATTTTCGGTTTATGTTGTATTTCAGGCTCAATTTTAAAATTAAATATGACAGTTAGTTTTGTGAGGAATGAAAAGATTTATTTATTGACTTCTCACCAAACAATTTTCTGTATACCATGTCGAAAAAAAACTTATCCTGACCCGCGACCTTACTTTCGTAATTTTCTCGCGATCATTCATACTTAATCGAAATGGGTGTAGAGAATACTGCATCCTGTTTAAGTCAAAATTGTTGCTAATATTATAACGTTATAGATTTCTTAGAAATTGGGTTATATTTGGCACCGATGGCCTATCCGCCGGCGTACTGCTTGTATAAGTAAAAACTGGTAATCCATTGGAGTTGAATATTATGTCGCCACCCATTTGGAGTGGATCGTCCTCGATGTCAGTATAAGGAATCGGAATGGTAACATTAGCTAGTTTTGCAGAAACATAGAGTCCAACAGTTTGGCGACTCCAAACCTAGGAAAATTATAGAATTAGGCGTAGTATTTATTTGTATGATTAAATTGAAATAATGTGTAACATCGAAGTGATAATAGAACTTGTAAAAAAAAAATTACTTTTGCGAAGGATTTATTCATCCCAAACTTCAAGTACAATTTCCTTCCAGGGTCCAAATAAACATCAAATGCACAATTGGCATCATCCTTCCATTGTTGAGCGCCGTTCCTGACTCCGAATGAAATTACAACCACTTGACAGCCATTCGCAAGCAAAGTTTCCTTGAATAGTAATAAAAATATGATTAAGATGATCTGCTTGAAGCTGACAGGACAAATTATATTTAAACATTTTATCACCTTAGCTGCTGTAATTGCCGCCACATGCTGCCGTCAGGGTAATCAAGCAAAATGTCTTAATAGAACAGTCCAAGTGAATTTGGACTGTTCCACAATTTCCTTAAGAGTAATTTTGTCCTCTCGGTAGAGAAGATCAAAATCAATTCCATCCACCCAGTCTTCTGGTTTACCTTGGCCAGAATCCACAGCGTCTGGAATTTTTTCTTTGTTCAATTTTGCGTCAATGTCCTGCAAAAGTGCATCCCAAGCAGCCTCAGAGTCCAAAAACTGTTGTTTGGAATTCAGAAACTTTTCATTTGTTTCCGAGTGTTTTTCCTCTTTGGCTACCAGTGCTGCTTGTTCATCGAGAGTATTGTAAAGTGCAGCAATATTCGATACAGAAAAAGCTTTGAGTAAATCTGTGTAGATTTGGAAAACAGGTAGGAGTTTGCCCATTGACGTTTTTGAAAATGTGTCAACTCCAATAGTTTGAATGCAATCTTGCACGAGCGTAATGAGCTCACTCATGGCACTACTAAATTGTTCAAGTTGATCCATAGTTTTTAATTTTGTCGATACATCTTAAATCATTTCGTGTTTCATCAACTAAACCGTACGCGTACTGTAAAATACAGAGTTCAACATTTCTTCGACTTCAGTCCATGTCTCACTCTACCCCGCTGTCTCGACAAAACCTACTAAAGGTAATTCGTATGATACTAGAAACTAGACTGTGTACGAGACTCGTACTTGCAGCAGTAAAATGCTGGATTATACAATTCCACTAGAATTGATCGTTTATTCATTCCGTTCACTTGAAATAAAAACTACTTATTCGGGTTGGTTGGGTGGTTGATTTCACAGCTATTGAAAGTCGGATATTTTCAATATTGAGTTGGCAGTTTTATGAAGTCACGCCAATAATCCGGAGTCGCAGATATTTTAGTCAATTCTTCATTATGCCATAAACGACACTGACGAATTCCTATGCAGAAATCGGGATACGATAACACGGATGTAAAAAATTCGACGCTTGAAAGTTTAAAATTACTCTTATTTATGAAGGGATGGATGACGGATTCAGAAAAGTTTCAATGGAGTTGGCCAAAATAATTTAGTTTGATAAACTTATATGATTACACTTACGAATAACTACTGCAGAAGCAAATGCACTTGCTGACTGAATGACATGACGTGAAATAAATATTGCCGAATTATCATGCCATTGCTATAATTGCAGTTTTTTTTTACTTTGCTCGGGTGATCTCGCAATTCAATACTCCATTGGAGGATTGCATTCTAACACAATCCCGCATGATTCAGAATGCACCACGTCGTTTCCGTGTTCAAATTCTTCTGTTTTTGTTGAGAAACGCACGTGTGTTTCCGTATTAGAAATAGGAAATGTTTATAGAAATACCTTTTAGGCTTATTTGTAATATCATATCATAATTGTATGTTCCTTTTGTTTCCCAATAAATCGATTTTGTAACACACAACGAGTATCATGTAATAATTCCTTCGCAAGGTGACCTAACTACCTGCTACGGTTTAAGTCACGGTGTAAAGATGTGAAAGATGATATTACCTACATATTAATCGTCGGTTCAATCAATTAAGTTTTGGAAAACGGAAATTAGGGCATGAAATGAAGGTACGTCTGATTTTACTGCAATGTTTTGTGACGGGGTTAATTGTCGTTGCCGATCTCGTGTCAGCTGAACTGGTCGTGAATGTAAAAAACCAGGTAAAACTACACGGAATAATGAATATACGAATTATTTTTGGGAATATTTTCAAAACAAAGTCTTTAAACTATTAGGGAGGAGAAGTATTTCAAGAATCCTTCCGATCGAATGTTTCCGATGAGACTGTTCTTCTTGAGCTTCAACAATTTGATGGCAGCAAAATTACACAGTTTATAGATTTCAAAAACGTTAGTCGATACCAGCTCAAATTTCAAACAGTTGATTGTCTTTGTTTCTAATATTGCTCAATATCCTGCACAGGAAATCCAGATAATACACGCGATCGTTTTAGGAGAGGAGGAACAAAGGGAGTCACTATTCCAAGTAATTTGTTTTGTAACACAGTTTCAAAAGACAGACTTTATTCCTTCGGATGCGATGGCTAAATTAAGACAGGTATTACATTATGCTGAAGAATGCCAAATGGCTAGTTTCCAGTATTTTCTTTCGTTAACTTTAAATAAAATATTAGAAAAATCATTGGGCACTCCGGAGCCCTGAACGAGACATGGGTAAAGAGAATGTGACCCTAGACGTGATTTTGGACATTCGAAGTTCGGACTGGATTTCACCACATATCAAATCAATTTGCTCAGACGCAAAAGACTCTACGTACGGTAAACAGGATGAGTTAGAATTGATTGTTTCAAAAAGGATTGAACATGAGCGGACTACTGGAGAATTTGGGAATTTGGCTGAGAATCAAAATCGGATGGACGGAAGCGTCGAAGCCCATGAATTATTCCTGAGGGCTGTTAAACCATTTCCACTGCTTCAGCAAGACTGTCACTACACTTTTGATACAAACAAGGCTTGTCTTTGTCAAATGGAAATATGTATCGGTAAGTTTACGGTCAAGGAACAGCTAATCAGTTCGATTTTTGCACTGGGATATTCTGATCAGATAATGTAGGATAGCTTTATGCAAATACATCGGATCAAACAAAGAGAGAATCTGGATTTCTGATATTTGTCATTGTCAGATCGTCGGATTTAATAGTTGTCCGACGAAGTATCTGAGAAAAATTGATCTTATTCTTATTCCGGTCTGATTTCGAATTCAAGGTCCAAAACTCCCTCGGAAAATCAAATTCTAATATTTCGTTGGTTATCGGTTGATCGGATGATAAATTATCTGATTTGATCTCGGGTACTACTAAGTTGCGAAATATATTGCAAATGCCAAATTCCATGTCATGTCTTTTCCTATAAATCGATGATTTAATATTTTGAGTAATAGTCAAAATGTACCTGCATGAGATGTTAAAGTGTTCTTTTTTTCTCTGGAACCTTTCAGTGTGGTATCCGTGTGCTCTGAAATATTGCCGGAATAAAGACCCCGGCGGAAAATCCACTTCTTACCGGTGCGGAATTCATACCTGCAAGAAGTGTCGTCACTACTTCTATTCAGTTCCAAGAAGATTTTCTTGCAATTCACTATATTATTGATCTCCGAGTAGAATTCCAACTCAAAACAATACATAACAATACAAACATACAATACATTTAGATTTGCTGCTATATAGCTTATAATATAATGGTTGTTACCTTTTCGAGTTCCAAATAATTACTTAGAATACTCACAAGTTTTATAACTCTAGATTATACTTGTGTCGTGGGATATTTGTTTATTTGTTCATATTCTCTTTTTATTCAGTTACATACAAAACTTTAGTGGAAGAAATGTTCCAAGATATTGAGCGAAATAAGGTACAAATAATGTTTTCGGTGAGGGTCAAATATAATTTGACTACTTCTAAACTAAAATATGCTCATGAATAATTATATACCTACATACATTATTGTAATTGAACTTAATTTACTCCTTGGTTCAATTCAGTTCTACAAGTATAGACAATCTAAACATTTTGTTTAACGAACATTGATTATTCGTACGCATTCCCTTCTCGCACCTTTCGGCCTACTTCTCTTTAAGTTATGTAATGTATTTTTGAATTAAAAAAGCTTATAATTTGTTAACAAAAAATGATATCAAAAAATATAAATAATATGTTGACTTCTTGACTTTACTCGAAACCGAAAATCGAAGAAAATACTTCCATTCCATTTCTTCAAGCGAATTCCACAAAACTGATCTCACTACATGCATGTAGTGAGAAAACATCCTCAGGCCTCACCAAGCCCCACCCATTAACCCACGTGTATTTCCTCCGGATATGACCT
>JAQFYE010004038.1:0-14088 GCA_034694305.1 Protaphorura glebata
CAATCTCTGTTGGCTCGGTCCAAATCAATTATTTGTTAAGTCGGTATTATGTACAATGTTTAAGGTAATTAATGACCTAAGGGCGCCTACTGTCTTTAAGGAGATGTTTACACCCAATTCGATTATCCACTCACGTGCGACTCGTCATACGAAAAATTTGCACATGGTGAACTTTAATTCTGAATACGGAAGGAAGTGTTTTCCCTTGGTTTGTGCTAAACTTTGGAATGAAATGAATGTTAACCCTAATTGTTCTCTAAATTGTTACAAAAAGAAGGTTACTCAAATGGTGATAACTAAGTGTGGCAGAGTGTAATGGTCGTTACTGGAGTTAGATGTTAAATTTGGTGTGTAAATAATTATGGTCTGGACACTAACTGTCTTCGTGATTCGACTACTCACATTAGAATTACCCAATGGGAAAATGTGTTACGCTAAATAAATAAAATAAATAAAAATGGCGATCGTTTTTATCACACGAATTTCTATAAGAGAAACCTTCAAAATTCTGCAACACTTATAAATAAAGCTATTAAGCAAGACCAAAGATAAACTATGACAAAGCCGTAATAGCGTACTAACTCTGGGGAGCTCTAACAAGGTACTCTCAAGTGTTGTTTCCTGCGTTCAGGCTGTTTTTTCACTTTCATGTAAAAAGCCTCCTCTGGCCTCGCCAAGTCCCACCCATTAACCCACGTGTATTTCCTCCGGATTTGATTTTTGATGATTTCTTGCTAGTTAGAATTACACGTTGACAAAAGAAAATTCGGATTCATCATCTGGGTGACCCAAGTTACGCAAAAAGTTGGGTCCGCGTTCTGACCGCAGGAGGGCACCTCACGAGTGTACCTTGTAGGTGTAATACTAAATCGTATAGGACATTAATTGTTTTGCGTCCCTATCCCGGTGAGGAATGTGCATCATTTTAATCAAATTCCAATGTGCTTTACAAAAATTTATTTACGTAAATGGAGTTGCCGTAAGTAATAAAGTTACGGCTGTTCGAATGGACTTTATACTGTACTAAGGGTATGAATTACTCTTTGACACATTGTTTTTGTTTATTGTTTATTCTGCTTAGGCAAAGCAGAATGATTGTGCTAGAGCCGTAATAATTTGTAATTGAGTGAAGAGTTTTCCACGAGGACAAATAAGACGTAATGAACATGAATGGGTCATGTAGTAACTCTGCATTTGCAAGGACCTAGCCTGGGAAGCTAACCTTTCCCTATTTCACAATGAGAAGTGGATTAGCTTTAATAGCGCTGTCTCCTCGAACTTTGCTCCGTTGATTGATTGATTGCTTGATTAAGAGTTTATTCAACTGACAAAGATACACAACATGAGAAACACGTCATTCCCAGCACCTGGTCAGACTATACTATTGTAAAGAGAAGAGAAAAATACTATCACTAAGTACTTAAAATGCATCACGATACCAAGTTACGAAATACCGAGTCAAATATAATTTTTTCATGCAGATGGATTTTGCTATCAAGTACGATGAGTATAGTATATCTTATTATTGGATATCATGGCAAGGAGAATGGAAATTTTTTATAATAATGATTACTTCCTTTGTATTTTTTGATAGGGTTCTGTAGTGCGAACTTTATATTTTTCTGAAATTACCCACCCTGATATTCCCCTCGTGAGCGACAAGTATATTAAATGCCATGTCATTGACTTTATTCTGACATGTATATTATTTCCTGTGATCTGACAGAGAAATTATGTAGACGTTTCCTCCTATACCTTCTATAGGTGAAGTAATATGTTTTCTACCTTACAAAAGTTTATCCTTTGATGTGGTTTATTTCCACCTCCGAAATAATTCCGCAATAGAAGATATTATTAAGTCCTGGGCCACATGCCCCACTTTTAATCCCAAGGTCTAATTTTGCCTTAGATGGTTTAAATTGCATTTGGGACCGAAGGCTCTCCAGACCTTGTCTCTCTTGTTCCACAGTGTCGACGAACAGGGCTCAGAATAGAATACATATTGTACGGTAACAAAGACCTAACTTATTTACTCAAGCCTTTTCTTCTTCAAATTGTCTTTCACCAAATTGGTGTCTTACCACATTCTCCCGAATTTTTTATGGTTCGTTTGTGAACCGCACCCCGGCTTGGTAAAGGGATTGTGAATTATATGCGGGAATGAAAAAGATCTGAGGAATGGGGTTGGATCTTGGACAACCGCTGTTTGCTTTGTAGTACTAGTCAGAATCTATTAAATCTCCTGTATCGCATTTCCTAAAATACGTATCATCTAACGTTAATTCTGATTGGATATTCCTTGGGACGGACGGAAGTTAGGAAACACGCCTGGGCCTGACGTTTCTGGTGCACGTAGGGCGATTTCAAGCCGTTCATTGAATATACAGGGTGTATAATATGTATTGTCCCCCTCTACAGCAGTAACCACAATAGGCACAGACACACCCAATACATCATCGGAAAGATTAGCTCAAGCGGGATCTCTGACATATCATTTGAGCGCAGCAGCGCGCCGCTTTTGCGCGCGCTGGAAGAAAAAAAAAGGTTTTTGCCGCTCTTCGGCCGATTTTTCACGGTTATTAGTATTGTTTATTTATTAACCGAATCTACGAAAGCAAGAATTAGCCACGTGGAAGTTTGGCTCTATTATTATTATATTCCGAATTCTTATTCTTAATTATTTCCTCTTTTATGAGTTTCACTGACCTCTAGCGGTGATACCTAAATTTCCGCGGACTAAGTGAGACGGACAAGATCTGTGGAATATAGGGGTCAATCGGACGAGGGGATTTCCCCTAATACTCGAAACGATGAAATACTCATTCTTGATTTATACCTTATTATATGCGGGAACAGCAATTTCTATAAATTAGAAAGGAATATAATAATTTCTGTTTGAGAAAAATCTGTGATGATCTGAACTGTGGTTGGCCAGATGTATTCTATGAATTGTATGAACGTCAAAATCAAACCTCCTTGCAACCATACTCGCTTGAATCCAATGACATAGCATAAAACAATAGAAACCAGGAAACCATCTGTCTGTTCCCACGGTAGTTCGGGATTTTACGTCTCTGTCCACAGATATTTCATTTTTACTGACTCAATGACTGAGAAATCGATGTCTTAAGAAAGGAGAGGCAATGAAGTGATGCATGACCATAGAAGAAAAGTAAAATAGTTTACCGTCGTCCCACGCACGTACAGGGTTAATGCACCGAAAAAGCATGTCATTTATTAATATTACTTGAAGCAAACCTTTCCGATTGAGTTGGACTAAGACTCAAATAAATCCAGAACAATGTGGCACGTGGATGCAATCAGTAGGGACCCGAAAATCGTGTTTAGTGTTTATACCATCTGATAGGGACTTCCGTTACACTAACGAAATGGTGATATGGAAAACCCCAAGTGCCTGGAAATTCTTAAATTCGGAGTAGAAAGTCACTCTAGAAATTGTTCGAAAGTTCCTGGATGATACGATCTAGGAGAGCATTGAAGAATAGGTGTCCACATCAGAATTATATACAAAGACTCGTTCCTCATTTTCCTCGGAAATATTTACCGGAATGCCCGCGTTCGTGCCTTCCGACATGACATGAGTATTATAGCATTCGGAAGGAACTGTAAACCGTAATGTATGGTGCATAATGCATGGCATACTCCATACGAGTTAACGAAGAACTGAAAGCTTATTTCACTTTCTCAAAAAAAATTAGGTTAGCTAGGAAGGTATTTTGCAGTTCATCCGTATCCCGAGTTCAAAAAATGAAAGGGTCTCCGTGTTAAAGTTAAATATACCAGGAGTGGAATCTCTATATATCAACCATTCATATTTCAGCATGTTACCTCCCATAAATCGTACACCTCTCTATAACGACAAGAATGCCAGAAACGCAAGACCCAAATCAATTAAGTTGATTTAAAATCCGCTTCCTGTTAGCCAACTTTAAATATCAGAGTGTCCGAACCGGAAGTCAATTATAGCTGATCATACAGCCTGTGGGAAGCAAACTTACCCAGAAAGCACCTATAAAGCTACAACTCACTGACTACACAACTGTGGTAAGAATCGGAAAGTAGAAGCATAATATCTTAAGAATATACAGGGTTTCAAAAATTCACTGTTAAAGTACAACCCGCTAGCCACAATATTTAGCTGTTATAGCTAAAGCAAGTGGTACGATTATCTAGTTGGCGGTCATCGTAGCAAACGCACACGCGTCAACAACTCCTCGAGCGAGTGGTCCCACTATTAGAGATCAGAACACGAAGTAGAACCCGCTGGCCACATTTAGCGGGTTGTACTTCGCTGTCCGATCTCTAATAGTGGGGCCACTCGCTCGAGGAGTTGTTGACGCGTGCGCGTTTGCTACGATGACCGACAACTAGATAATCGGTGACCTTGCTTCTGCTACGACCGCTAAATAATGTGGGCAGCGGGTAGTACTTCATGGTCCGATCTCTAATAGTGAGGCGAATCGCTCGAGGAGTTGTTGACGCTTGTGCGTTCGCTACGATGACCGACAGCTAGATAATCGTACCACTTGCTTCAGCTACAGCCGCTAAATACAACGGCTAGCGGGTAGGACTTCGTTGTCCGATCTCTAATAGTGGGGCCACTCGCTCGAGGAGTTATTGACGCGTGTGCGTTTGCTACGATGACCGACAACTAGATAATCGTACCACTTGCTTCAGCTACAGCCGCTGAATAATACAGCTAGCGGGTTGGACTTCGTTGTCCGATCTCTAATAGTGGGGCCACTCGCTCGAGGAGTTGTTGACGCGTGCGCTTTTGCTACGATGACTGACAACTAGATAAGCGGTAACCTTGCTTCATCTACAACCGCTAAATAATGTGGCCAGCGGGTTCTACTTTGTGTTCCGTTCTCTAATAGTGCAACCCGTGTGACGTATGTAACCCGATTCAGAATAGATTTTTCTTATACAGTGCTTCCGCTCTCATGAGCAAACTGGCAAAAATATCTTTGTGGTTCATATCCGGCATATCCGGCTAATTTGACTGAGTTGACAACCTCCCCATGCCGCTAATGTTAAAGTCTGACCACCCCACGCCCATAATGTTAAAATCGCACCTCCGCATGCTTCTAATGCAAGTCATACTATCTGCATAACTCTTGGTTGCGCATATAAAATAAATCTGCGCCGGGGGTTATTACTAATGCTGTGGGTAATGCAACATTCCTGATGCACATGTAGGAGATACGACGCGGAGTATGGAGGTAAGTGGGAGGTCTTACACCGCTGGTTGGCTACTCTAGGTGTAACTTTTTTTTCTGTTGAGATCGCGTATTCTGGGTCTTTGGTACATGCTGCTTCAGGTACCTGTAACAAAAACACACCAACTTGTCGCTTCTATGCTATTATCTATGTTCTATGGGTTGCACGGAACTGCAGAAAGTGTGGAATCACTAAAAACACTCCGGAACAAACTATCATATACTTCCAGTATGATGTGATAAGATCCGTAACGTTAGAGAGATATCGCCCCCTAATGTTAAAGAGATAGGACGTCTTCCAATCACTACAGTGGAAGCGTTCTAGCGTACACATATCTCAACCACTCTATTAAAGAACACGTATGTGAAATCGGTCTGACAGTTAAATAAATCAATCGAATATCTCCACCACTCTCTATACCCTCTAAACCCATCTTTATACTATATCAACACCACCCTCTACACCCTCAAAACAACTACACAATCTCAAACACTCTCAGAGACCACGGGCTCTCTATCCAGTCTCGACTGTTTATTTTGTTTAGGTTTTGTAAGTCGATGAGGTGCAGTGGTGACAACATATTGTAGCCACACTGTACACAGCGCAGTATAGGAAGACCGTTTCCGCGCCACTGCTCATACTCATGATGGAGATGTTGGTGAAAGAGTGGCTCTCTTTTTGCCGGCTTAATGAAAATCAGGCCGACGTACTTTTATTTACTTTTGTGAGATTTAGTTTGAGAGAGAGATGTGTGGGCGAAGTGAAAGAAGAAGAGTCTAACTAGTCAAAACTTTAATTCCTGCTTTCCTTTCCTTCCCTCTCGTCTAACTATAAACCCAACTTTATTACTTCATAACTTTTATGTACTGAAGATTTTCGAGGGTCCCTTTAAACTAGCTCTCTTCTGATCCTTGTTGTTCTACTTAACTGCCACGGTTTGAAGCTAATCCTCCAACACGCGACCACGAGACATATTTCTAACCATAAACAATTGCCGGAGGAAAATAGAGATTTCAGTTATGTGGATTCAATTATTAAGTCGTGCGACGTAATATACGGAGTAAATGACTTATTGCGGATGCCCTGTCCGTCCGTCTGTCTGTCTATCGGTCCGTTCTGATGAAAGATATAGGGTTATTACTTAAAAGTGCTTCTGACTGTTTTATATTGCTCCAAGGTAATCGGCTGAAAATGCCTAGAAAATGGAAAGTGCGCGTAAACGGTACATGGCTAAGCACGAGGACTACGTATTTTCGTTTCCAGAACGAATTGTAGAGTTCGCAGACAGCAAAGGGTAAAACACAAGAGAGGCAACAAAAAAACAACGTACAACTTACAAAGCGTCTCAAATCAACATTGCGGAAAGCGTCAATGAGCCTATGTGTTTTGAAATAAGGAAACGTTGAAGCAATTATAGAAAAACAAAATTCGACATAAAAAAAAACGAATTGTAATGTTGTAAGTGTGAATAGAAGCGATACCTCTTAAATCAATTTGCAAGGAAGCAAAGTGCCTTACCAGATGGAGGAAAAGAAATTTCGGGAAGCAATAATACAAAATAATTTTCGTAATGAAAAGAAATACAAAGGATTTCGAATCGATATTGTACAAAGCGTCCATAAAAACAGAAGTAGTAAAAAATTAAAAAAATAAATTCGGAAGCAAAAATAAAATATAAAGTTCGTGATGAAGAGGAAAAAATGATATGCTTTGAAAATTTGAATGGAAGCAATACCTCTTATTCGAGTTGGTAAAGAAGCACAGTACCTTATTGGATTGAGTAAAAGAAATTTCCGGAAGCAATAATAGAAAAAAAATGCCGTAATGAAGAAAAAAGAATAATATGCCTTTAAAATGTGAATGGAAGCGATACCTCGGAAACCAGTTGGTAAAGAAGATACAGTACCTTATTAGATTGAGTACAACAAATCTGGATGCAATAATAGAAAAAAATTGTCTTAATGAAGAGGAAAGAATTATATGCTTTTAAAATGTGAATGGAAGCGATACCTCTAAAACCAATTGGTAAAGAAGCACAGTACCTTATTAGAGTGAGTAAGAAAAAATTCTGGAAGCAATAAAATTGTCTTAATGAAGAGGATAGAATAATATGCTTTTAAAATGTGAATGCCGATACCTCTAAAACCAATTGGTAAGGAAGCACAGTACCATATTGGATTGAGTAAAAAAAATTCTGGAAGCAATAATAGAAAAAAATTAATTAACGATATTGTTATAAATGTGAATAGAAGCGATACCTCTTCAAACAATTGGTAAGGAAGCGACAACAAAAATACAAAACGCATCGTGACGCATCCCTACCTCTTTCGGCACGACTTCCTCTTAGTTTACGACTATTTTATTAGTTATAAATTTTTGACTAGAAATTCGATTTCTTAATTTTTTTTAAATTCCAAAGAGTCTTTGTTTTCTAGTAGATTTTGGTATGGGATTTTCCATTGAACTTTCCCCCCAAAACTGAGCTCGAGACCCAAATTTATTTCAAAACTCTAAAAAGTGTCTGAAAACGGTCCAAATGTTTGGAATAATAAATTAGGAGATGAGAGATCACAGAACTAGACGTATTTGAATGTATTTTCGCCCATAAACCAATACTTCGTGTTAAAATATTAAATTAATATTGATTTCTTGGAGAGAATACATTCAAATATGCGAAGTTATGAGGATTTTCAACATTTCAACTTTTTACTTATTACTCCACACATTTCAACGGTTTTCTGAAAGAATTTTTTTTCGATTTTTGAAAAGAATTGGAGTCTCGAGATCAGTCTTGGGCGAAAGTTGCATGGGAAATCCCATGCTTACATCTTGAAAACGACGTCTCCCACTCTTTACACCTTTTAAAAAAATCGATTTTTTAAAACAAATCAAATTTTGAGTACGTGAGGATACTTTACTCAAATTAGTTTTTGGTGAAGGTCTTTCAGGAATTTTTTTTTGGCGAAATCGAAGTGTTGCACCTCGGCTACTTCCCTCGTTAGTTCAATTTAATTTCCAGTAATGATTGTGTGCTAGTTACATTCTGAATTAGTAGTTGGATAGATGCGTAAACTTAAAATCATTAGAATAGTTTAATTTGAGCGTCATGCTTAAATTCAGAAACGATAACAGAAATCGCATGTTGTCCGTTTGGGTTTAAGAGAATCTTTGGTTGTGATTCTGCAAACGTTTTAAAAACAAACAGAGAAATTGTGTTCCGGAAGTTAAAATACTTCTAATATTTTAATCCGACATAATACATTTAAGAAGTTTTAATAAATTGTACAGCATGTGAGCCGGGAACACAGAAGTGTACGTCTTGGTAGCGAAGAATTCCTAGTCAAAGTTCAGTGTTGATAGTAATGTGGCAAAACCAACAACCAATTAAGAGAAAATAAGTGCCTCTACTGTGTGCATGTCAGATCTACTCCCCTCACGCAATCAGAAAACCATTTACGTCCTTCTTCATTTTTATGTGACCGTTTACGGCTAGATTATTCGTTAATAGCCTTGCCTAGTGTGTGCACCTTCATACAAAGTGACCAGATTCTCTCAGGATATTTGCCTTGTAAGCTGCAGTGAGGGCAATCGATCATGGACCACCCTGTACATAAATCTTTAAAATGTTCCGTCCTGTTCAGTCGAGTGTTAATTGGACTGCGACGATGGAAGACAACCAATCAATTACAAGGCAATTGGCACTTTAGCGTATACCCCCGGGATTTTGTGTTTCTAAATTTGAAGGACAAGCACTTCTTCATTTTTATGATATTTAATGACTTTATCATTCCGTAATTTTCATGCCTAAAGTATTTCACTTCCATTAGTGTAAATTCAGTTTCTGCAAAATATGTGTCTTCCTAACACTTCTGTGAACGGAGAAAAATGTTAAAGTAAGAAGATTGGACAAGCAGGAGGGTTAGGCAGGAAAGTTGAGGATGTGAACTCAGAAACATGCAAGTAAACCTTCGTGTTAGCTTGTTTAAATTCAAGTTAGTATTTTTCACAGAACAGAGGTCACAGTCACAGTAAATGTTAGTGTGACCAGGGAAAGATTGTTGTTGAATAGGCAGAGTGAGTGAGTCCACTAATGAATTCATTCACCCGTACGGACTGCTCAACCTAGAACCATCTAAAATTGAATTGAAATCTACCGTTGGCCTTCAGTCTGCTTTTATCAATTAACCTGGATGCAAATTAGGTTTCCACTCGTTCCCCGAACGAACACTTTAGAGAGTGGAAATTAGATTAATTCTCATCTTGTGCCGAGTCTCATCTCATTTATGGATGATCGCTCCCATTAACCTTACTTCTTTCTTCTCTGGAAATTTTAAATTGGTGAGTAGATTGCTTTTAATTTCCCCCATTCAATTGAACAGCAGGCTAAGAGGGTTTCACCGTTTTGTTCACGTCTTTCACTTCTATTCCTTCCGTTCAAACCTATACTTCCAGAGCGAAATTTGATAAATGTGGAAGAATTACATAGCGGTCAAAGCAGATACATAACTTTCCCCATTGAGAACATATGACATTTCCAGTATTGCCCATCTTAACAAAATCTCAACTCCGAAAACAATTACCTGATTGGACACACATGTCCCAAGCAATATGTGTGCCGGACTTACCAAACTGCTCTCTCCTTTCAAATTTATTTTGAAATGTTCGGAGAATTGATTCAAGTTATGAAATCATGTCACATCCATCTTCCTTGGCCGCGAGGACTGCAATTTTGATGTGATGGCTTAAGCTGTTGTCCTCCTTGGCATACGAACATAACGATGTGAAGAGAAAGTCAGGGAAAGGAAAAGCTAAATCAATTTACCGCGCACCGGAGACACAACGAAACAACAATCTCAAATTCCGCCGTTAGCATTTTGTATTTTAGTCTGACATTTTGGGCAAGTGGGCAGCCCATGGCTGGGATCAAGCACAGATGTCGAAATGTCAACAAGTAATATTTTCTATCATACCAGGAATAATTTTGTTGATACATTTTATGACTCGCAAACACTGTCCTTTTTGGCAATTATCTTATCACTCCCATTCCCTCCTGTAAACCTTTAGTGCAGAGATTATTGGCAGAAGTTGGAGCATTATCCTTTCGGTTCATCTCCGGGTAATGACATCCATTTATGATGAAAAGGGATATATTTTGCGTGTAAAAGCCCAGAATATGCTAAAATTTAATGATTAGTCATTTCATGTGTTATGCTCAAAGGGTACGAAATTACTATCAGAATTGAGCTGCTTTCAACTGTCTTGGGACAGCACGTTATACTCCAAAATTTCTACCACTGAACCAAAGTAAGGTGCCAGACAGCAAAGTGCAAAGTATATTCGATGACGAATACTACGTAACACATATTTTATTTGTGCTCCGGATAGTTTGCGCAAACTGTATATAGGGTTTATATTAGAGGACACTCAGTTTTGATAAGAACCGTCCCCTTGTAGGACTTTTTGAGCCCCTAGACGCAGAGCTTATAAAATTTGTAAAGTAATTAACCGGATGAAGTTGCTTTTCATTCGAGCCATAGCTTGGCAGCCGAAGTGCTATGGCTGTGGATTTCCCCCTTATTAATAGAGTTGTTCGGTCTTTGGAACCATGTTGCGTTCATTACCCGGGTGGTGAAAGTTGAGCTACTAAATTGCACATGATCACTATTCCAAGCAACGCCAGAAGCGCTCAGAACGATTTAGTAATCAAGAGCCAAAACCACAACGAATTTGTAGCGAAGCAAGTCGAAAGAATCTACTTGGGTACTCAAATCCTATTCATGTACCACTTGACGTAATATGTATTTCATCTCCACGATCTAGCAAGTGTTCTGGTAAACGTTGAAATTGTGCTGACAAGACCATTTCAAAGTTTGTGGAAATTTGATTGACTTTGCTTCCGACTCACTCACTCTTTGTGGCCGTATGGTTTTTTTAATATTGGCAGAAATGCCGGGGATGGATCGAGCAGAATTTAATGGAAAATGAAACACAACCATTCAATTTCAATGCAGTTGTTTAACATTCATACACTGGATTTGAAGTCTGAATTGCTGTAGATCCTAGCTTTAAACAAGCTCGTAATGTACCTGTACTGCAGTTAAGAAAGTATGAATGTAAATTGAAATCTGAACATAAGTTACGAAAACGAAAGTAGTAGTTGCTCGTTGCCCGTAGTGAAAGGAAAATGATGAACGAGAAAATGAAATTCCGAACATCGTCCGTACCAGATTGTTTGACAAGGAAGTCGATCTAACCGTGAAATTGAAATCCAGGTATACTAATGTGAAATGTTCCATATCTGTCTCTAAAATCACGAATCATGAAGGATGTAGCTGCTGTAAAATAATTTCAATAGTACATATGGGTCAAAAAGTCGGTATTACATAACACACAAATAGTAGTTTCAAGTCAATTTACAGTTTACATTCGAATACAATCCCTTGTGAGTCGGAACTCAAATTGATTGAATATAAAGGAATTCTCATGAACTGCAACTTCCTTGTAGGTGAACAGTCTGTCTGAAATTGGTTTGCCGTCTACTCGTCTTGGAAACTAAATTAAGCTCACTCAGACTGCACAAGAGTTCGTAAATATGCAATATGGAATAAAATCTTTAATTTAGAGAGGATATTGTCAGAAGTTGAGACGCAGGAATTCAGATTGCATGTAAACCGGGGAAATGAAGAACGTATGCAAGCCTACCTCGAGTATAAAGGGCATTTGAAAGTAAGAGATTGTTTGGATATATATATATATATATATAAAAAGAGTTTGATTTCCCCAATCATGACGAACTCCGAAAGGTGCTACTTCAGTTCAGAGTATAAGTTTACCAGTCTACTTACCTGTATAGTTTGGCCAACGCAATAATCAGGGCAAGTGATGGACCCACTGACCCCATAGAAATTATAACCTGTTAAACCTATTCAACATTGTTATACACCAGTTGTACGACGAACTTTACAACGCCCCGTTTTATAAGGAATCGAACTCCAATCCAGATACTCCTCTACCCCGGCGACTTGGTCCTTCTAGCGGAATCAAACTAAAGCAGCCG
This sequence comes from Protaphorura glebata, assembly GCA_034694305.1. Lineage (NCBI taxonomy): Eukaryota > Metazoa > Arthropoda > Collembola > Poduromorpha > Onychiuridae > Protaphorura > Protaphorura glebata. Next base: position 12,299 of record JAQFYE010004038.1, read on the forward strand.
ACAAATGTAATTTCGTGAAAGCTCTTAGCTGAACTCTAGCGTTTTGTTAGTTAAGTTACGTCTAATTAAGCAACGTATTGACCTGTCTTGTATAGGGTTGTCTCGGAATAAATTGCATTTTATTGAATTAAATTGAACAGAAAATAGATATCGCGAGAAAGTTCTTTTATACCCGTGGGCCAAAAGTAAACCTAAGCAAGACCAAAGTCCTAGTTTTCAAAAATAATGGCCAGGTTCGAAAGTCCGACCTACTCAAGTGTGGTAATATAGACATCGAATACGTAAGATCCTATGTGTATTTAGGAGTAACTTTCTCCTCAACAGGTAACTTCGCTAGAACTGCAGAGTTTCTTAAGGACAGGATTGGCAGCGCATCCGTTTTCCATCCAACAGGAAAATCCGCTACAATGGACATTGGTCTACTGAACAAGTTATATGACTCGATTCTCAAATCAACTACCCTATATGCATGTGAAAAAGGGAGTCTAGAAAATTGCAATTTATATTGAGAATCTCCAACAAGCCTTTTACAAACATGCCGTAGGTCTCCCCACGAATTCTCCGTGATATTTTCACAGTTTAGGTTAGTTGTAATCTCAGGCAAACGTAGTTTATCAGATGAAGATATTTGTCAATTTGATGGTTTCAATCACAATTTGACTTTTTATTTTCATTTCCTCATTTGTCCTACTCCTGTCCCAATTTCTTTTAACAAAGTCGTTTGTTTTTATCCGAGATGAAGATTGCACGCATATGTTTGCGTTCGTCTCAATGAGTGTGTTTAGTTTCTTCCGATTCGTATAGTGTATTTGCCCAAAAAGACCAAAAGGTGTCGAAAATGAAAAAAGATAAACTCACGTTGGAGTTTCGCCGTCCTCGTGTCTCCTCACACAAATATCAGTTCAGATTTAGACTCCAAGGGTGAAACATCTCGCAGTCTCTCCCACTATGTCGTAAAATATTCCGCTGCATGCACATGGGAAAACTTTCAAACAATTGATGTTAGCACAAATTCTCGGGCATGGACTTACTACCGCGATATATTTTTGGAAACTCTGCTGCATCTACTCACCGGAATATTTTGCATCGAAAGGATTCGGGACACGGATGTGAATGGGTTAATGAACTGAATTGTTCGGACGTAGTTCCGAAAGATTTTTTTAATTACAATCACACATGCGTTCCATATAGGAAATCTTAGATAGGAAAAGATAGGAAAAGTTACAATTTCTTGAAGGAGAAATTTTAACATGGGAAAAGTTCAGTTGGTTAGTTAGTGAGTCGTGATTTTGTATTTTGGAGAGTGAGGTTAAAACTGTGACCCAGTGAATTTTTGGCAAATTTTTAAAACTGTGAGCGATTTTTTGAGAGCGGATATCTGCTTAAGGGAATTTTCAGATCCAAGACATATTTAGTGAATCGTATGTGAATTAGTATACTAATTACTATGTGAGTATGCTGGTCAAAAGTGCAAAGTATTCGAAAACAAATTTTATTTGAAAAATTTTAGAGAAGTGAAAATTCTGTTCAAGAAAACGAGTCCGGTATTTGGTAATCCCCTCGGATGTGTCAGTCGCGATATTTGACGGCAGTGGCGTAAATAGGGAGGGGCAGGGGGGGCAACGGCCGAGGGCCCAGGGCCCCGAAGGGGCCCTTGGCCTATCCGTGAATAACAGTTTCACTGCAATATAAACTTGTATAAAGGAATCAAACGAGGCCTGTCCCGGCGTCCTATTTTTGAAAAATCTGCATCCGAAATCCCGATATTTACAGTAACATGGGTAAGGTGA
>JAQFYE010004039.1:0-14085 GCA_034694305.1 Protaphorura glebata
AATTTTCGACATTGTATCAAAAGGAATTAATTCTGGAATTCTATGAATGTCGTTTCATACCAACGATCAAACTTTTGGGACTGTCCTCATGTTCATTTCTTTGTTAAAGAGGTTTCCCCTTCTTTCTGGTGAAAGTTCCAGGAAACGATATACTGGTCACCGTCCAACAGCGATCATTTGGCGATCAATCTGCCTCTAGCAACCAACAAATTTCTAGTTCCTCATTTGTTTTCCAGTCCGCGTTCGTATAATAAATAAAATTCTTTTGACGTTTGTTAAAATCGCTCTTCGAACAGAAGAAGATTTAAGCATATGATGGTTTGAAAACGTAAATATTTGAACAATACTGTTTTTAAGGCATTTCTGACATGACAAATTTCGTAGTAGAATAATCCAATGAACACAGGAGTTGTCCTTCGGGATTATAATTTAATTAGAAGTAAATGTGACTGGGTTCCTTGTGGGAAATCTGCTTAGCCTTTGCTGGGCGCACCAGACAGTGGAGGTTTTGTGTGAACTTCATTAAATTAGTATTTGCATGACCCACTCAATTTAATTCATCCTTGCCTAGGCAAAATAATTACGTTCTCTAACCTTTTCTGGTGCTAAATCTCTGTCAATGTTTGCGAAACAAAATTATGTGCGTAGAGTAATTATAACTTTCATCGATAATTCTTCGGACTGAATTTGTCACACCCCTATGGTTCTCATCAATTTGTGAAGTGAACACTTATGAAGAACACACAATTTCGAAGAATTGCGAATATTTTATAATGTGTAACAACAATTCACACATTAATTGCTTCTCGCGTTGTACAGTCAAACATCAGTGATTGTATTAATTGGCATTTCCCCATTTTGCCTAGAGCAGATACCTCTACTAGTTGGAAGAATCTAATGAAATTTCTATTATTTTTCTGTTTTCAGATAATGTTCGAGTTGAACCAAACGGCTTTTCCTCAAATGTTGACAAAGTTTTACCTAATAAATCAAATGGGGTTTTGGACCACAGTTTTTTAAGTTTAAATCGGACTCGAACGATTGATATCCAACATTCATCCAACAGCTCCATCGATATTTTTGGGTAGAGAAATTGTCATACCACCTTTCCGTGAAGTATATGTAAAAGTCAGCGAAATCTAAATTATTTGAATAATTAATCTGTATACAAGGTGGTCCATCATCATGTGCATCCATCAGAGTCAAAAGTAGAAGATTTCACAAAAATGCAGGACGCAGGACGAATGATTTTACAATGAACGAAAAACACTAAGAATTCTGAACAAAATGTATGCCTCAAAATTAGTATTACAGCATCTATGAGAAGAGTTTTTGGAAGAATTATGAGATGCGGTATGCCGCAATAAGCCAGGGTCACGTGAATGACCACTTTCTGTGGTTGGAGAAAGCATGCAGAGCTATTCTACGACAGAGGGTAGAATTCTGAAGTATTTATTGCTCTTCCGAGCCCAACCTTACAACCATGTTCACCCGTTAGGCACACTTTGATCCATTTTACGCAGAGCCGTAACTAAGGGAGGGCCGGGAGGGCCTGGGCACCAGGGCCCGAGGGTAACAGGGGCCCGAATGGCCCTTGCAATTTTTTTAAAATTTTATAATTAAGGACTGGAGAAAATTATTTGTTAAAATTACTAGAGCAAAAGCGTGAGAGTACCATAACTTATACACTGCCTTACCTCAGTCTCACTTTCCCCAATTCGCAACATGCATTGAAAGTTACAAACATTTAGAACTAGCGCGAATTTTATTTAGTCGTCAAAAAAGCGTTGTAGTTTTCAAGTTTCTTATTTTTTCCCGTTGGTCAAATTGAAAAATACAGTACAGAAAAAGTTTTGAAAATGAAAAAAGCCGATAGTGGTGCGAAAAAGAGGGCAAGAAATAAACAAGCACAAGAAGCGGCTGTCAAAAATACTGCAGACATATCTACGTTTTTAATAAAAAAGCCCAAAGTCCAGACACCAGAGGATAAAAATATTCCGAACACTGAACAAGAGACTGAAGAGGACAGGAAAAGTGAAAATGGTGAGTTACATTGTTGAATAATATGTACTAGTTCAAAATAAAAATTAACCATTTGTAAAATTAGAGCAAGTAGAATTACATTTAAATAATTTAAATAATTATATTTAAACTGGAATTCTGTAGCGGAACAGCAGCTTGAACTGCACACCGAGCATTCGGAGTCAATACCCGGTCCGAGCGCATCAGAATCGGAATCATCACTATTAGATGCCGGCACGAGTGCATCGGCATTATCTATTGATTTTAGCGATGAATTGACGAATTCAAGTCATACCGCAGATGAACCAGCACCGCACACATGTCCGTAATTAGTTTAGAATTAAAAATTTTCTAGCTCATTCTAAATATATTTAGAAACTCCGTCGTTATTATTTATTTATAGCTGTACCAAACGTACATGTCGGGATTGACCTGAAATTAAAGCATCCGACTGATTGTGGAAATTTCACTCCGCTTATTCTATTGCCACACCGGTCTCTAGCCAAAGAAATTCTGGCGTTTGGCCCTTGTCAACCAATTGGACCATTTCCACAAAAAATTCAAAATGGAAAGAAACGCAGTTTCTCAAAGGCTTACTATGAAGTAATACAAGCCACCGGATTGAAAATATCTCGTACATGGCTCTGCTATTCTCCGATACTTGACAAGGCTTATTGTGAACCGTGTTGGCTATTCGCAAATCGATCAGATCAGTACTTTCGGAAGGAATGGATGGAGGGGATTGACGACTGGCATCACCTAAGTACGAAGATTGAACGCGATGAAACCTCTGGCTCTCACTTGAAGTCAATGGTTGCAAAAGTATCATTTACTTCAGGAAGTTTTATTGATGTGGAACTCGAAAAACAAATTCAATCGGAATCCTCATTCTGGCGACAGATTCTCCAGCGAATATTCCATATAATCTTGACCCTGTCAAGTGCTAATATGGCTTTCAGGGGAGATAAGGAGAAACACGTAAGGTCACCGAATCCTAAGGGCAATTTTCTGAAGCTGGTAACTCTACTCTCAAGATTTGACCCAGTCCTGAAAAGTCTAGTCGAAAGCGAGGAACAAAAGATAAAATACCTCAGCCCGCTAATTCAAAATGAAATCATCTCAATTCTATCGTCTGCCCTTAAACTTTTGATTTGTGACGAGATCAACAACTGTCCCTTCTTCTCATTGATAGTGGATTCCACTGTCGACATTCGTAAAGTGGATCAAGTCAGTGTTATTTTACGATATTGTGTAAGAACAAGACAATTGAAGTTAAGGAAAGCTTCTTAGGCTTTTTTGAAACACAGAATCAGAGTGCTATGGGTTTTGAAGAAATCGTTCTAAATGCATTGGAAGAGAATAAGATCGACATAACTAAGTGCAGAGGTCAAGGTTATGACGGTGCATCTACAATGAGTGGCCACATATCTGGGTTACAAACTAGGATCAAGGCAAGATCTGAAAACGCTGATTACGTTCATTGCGCAGCCCACAACCTAAACTTGACAATTAGCGACGGTGTGAAAGCAGCACCGGGTGTCTCAAATTTTTTCGACACGTTGCAGTGCCTATTCACGTTTTTACATGCCAGCGTTTGCCGTTGGTCTGTGTTAGATAACATATGTAAAGAAGCTTTCAAGAATGAACCCAAACCAGAATTGTACAAGCATTCCCAACTTCACAAAACAACATTGAAGAAGCTCTGCGAGACTCGCTGGGAAGCCAGACACAATTCTGTTTTTGCGGTGAAGCTCCGATACATTGAGATTTTAAAAGCATTGACCAAAATTATTCTGACATCGAAGAAGCCAGATGAAGTCAGTACAGCAATTGGGATTAAGAAGAAACTTGAGAAGTTTGAATTTTTAACATCCCTTGTATTCTGGGAAAGAATTCTCAGACCTTTGAAGCTGACGTCAAAAAAAATTCAGAACTCCGATATGGATATTGGGGACTGCTTGAAGTACTGGCAACGATCATTATCTGAACTCGAAAATCTTCAAACAGAATCTGATGTTGTGTTTCGTGAAGCTAAAGACTTAGCTCTTAAATGGGGAGTACCTGCGGAATTCGAGAAGAAACGTCAAATAAGAAGAAAACGTTTTTTTGACGAGATTGGATTGGTTCCAGAACTTGTCAAATCCCCCGAAGATAAATTCAAGTCCGATATTTTTGAGCCCGTCTTATCAAAATTAGTTCAACAACTGCGTGAGCGATTCGTTGGTATTCGAGAAATTTACTCTCTTTTTGAATTTTTGACACCGCAAAAGCTCTCCACTTTATCTGACGATGAACTGACAAAATGTGTGTACGATTTTCGTATAAAGTACGAGAAAGATGTTTCCAGTAATCTGCTGGAACAGATCCTTAGCTTTGTATCTTGTATGAGAGATGAGGTGAAGAAAATGAAGACAATCAAGGAAGTTGCGAATTGCTTGCTCAAATATGATATAACGGATTCGTTTCCGGATTTATATTTAGCTTGCCTTCTTTTCCTAACGATACCAGTTACAGCTGCCTCAGCCGAAAGATCATTCTCAAAGGTTAAGCTCATTAAGAATTACCTCAGAAATTCAATGACACAAGAACGCCTCACGAATTTGGCCATTCTGAATATTGAAAGTGGTAGAACCGACGAACTCGAGATTGACAAATTGATCACACAATTTGCAAATGCTAAGGCTAGACGCCGCCCTATAATTTAGGTTGTCTAGTTGCCTTCATTATTTTCATAATAGTTATTTCGTTGAAATTTTCCGTGTCGTGTTTAAAAGTGACTTGTTTTTCTATAATGAAAATAAACGAGTTAATATAATATATTCAAAAATAAGAAACTAAGTACTTAACCTCTGATTTCTCTGGTGAAAGCATAGCATAGCATAGTTTCTCTACGCTCTAGATTAAAAGTACACCGAATTCTACAAATCGAAACAAAATATGGTGGGGGGCCCTAAGATTTTCCTGCCCTCCCATGAATTTTTTATAGTTACGGCCCTGATTTTACGCGTGATAAAATTATCTTCGTAGCTGAAGGAAATATTTCCCGGTTTATCCGAGTACTCATCCTACTACGTTATGAAAGAAAACACATTACACATAAATTATGTAAAGAAAGTCATTTCCAGCAATTGGTATAATAATAATAAAGATAAGTCTCTTGTGGTTTATTTAGTGTCTTCTATTCCCCCTTCTATTTCGTTGAGGAGGGTTTTATTCCTTGGACGCACAATGTTTCGTGCTTCTTATTAATTTTATCACACAACTTAGCATTTAAATTTACTAGAACTTCTATGATTGGTCTTACCCGATATTTAGTTGTCATTACAGATTTCGCTCCTCAAACATTTGCAATAAATGTAGTGGCAAACTTGTTCTAGACTTTGATGCTTTATTATTCGTATTAACAATAATCAAATGAATAGATGAGTTGTAAGCGTAAGCTTAATCAATTCCTACAAATCTGATCATCGATGAAGATGCATGTAACCCGTTTTTTATATGGATTTATTTGCTCACTCACTTCGCCTGAATCAAACCATTCGCATCAATCAACATCAATTTATTGGCAGATCGGCTTAATGGAAATTCCGCACAGGTTCAGCTCTAGTGCTTGCGCTTTTGCTAGGTTTTGATTTGCAGTTTTATTTACCAATAGATAACGACATTGCAGTAATTCTTTTTGTAAACGAAGATATCGCGTTTCATTTTGCAATAAATTATTCGACCAGCGGTCATTGGCCATTGGCCGTTACTGCTCAATCTTCCTCTTGTTTTGGATTTGAAGATAATTACAAGTAGTTCATAAACAATGAGTAGTTGTATTAACGACCACTCCTTTCTGTGAGGTTTTGAGCACAATTAAATGGGAGGTTAGAGACGTTGAGGGCCAAGGTCAATTTAATCAAGACAAATCGACGAAGAGTAATTAGCAATGTTGATTTCTTTGCTAGTAATGCAGTTTAGAGCATTTTTTTTATTAATTTTTCGAGGTTGATGAACGGACAATAAAGTTCGTAGAAAGTACTCCTTTCTTGATTTCCTGGTTACAAAATCAAAGGGAATGGGTGTGGTGGACCTTTTCATTTATGTAGATCGTGCCGATGCAATGTTTTCATTAGCAAAATTCTTACGCTACTGCCGGGTCTACCCAGAAAATGTTTTTAAAAGAGGTAGTCCACCTTTCGGTGAATTCTTTGAAATTAAACAAATGGTTGAACATAACGACGATAACGAAGTCACACCTTCCGTGCTCATCTTGTGACACCGACTTCAATTGTCTCTTTCTTTTAGGTTTCTGAAAAAAAATACACGATATATTTTGTCTTGTAACTGAAATAAGGTTTGTGTCCCTGTGTAGTAAAAGTTTGAGTTTGATTCGCCGACAATTTAAAGAAAAATAAATTTGGAAAAGAGCCAAAAATTTCAAAAAAGTATACGCTTTTAAAGAAAATGTGTTGTTTGACTACATTTGCCAAACATACTTTAGAACTCAAGCCCTAGTTATAAATCATTTATCGTTTGAATTGACAAGACACGTTTGACGTCCAAATGTCACATACGGAGACTGAAATTGAAAGCGGATAAACTAGAGATTCTGGCGGTGACGTGGGAAATCTCTTTGATTCTATTCAAATTAGCCGTCGAACATGGCTGAAAAACATAACGTTGTCGGATAAGGATTGACACGAGTAGTTGATAAAATCGGCAATATCCTTTAGCTGTGACAAAGCGATCAAACGTAAACAAGAAGACAATCAACGATCCGTGACTTTTCAGACGTCCTGTCCTTTGTAAAGTGGGTAAAGTGGACCTTCACGGAATGCAAGTGCTCACAAGTAAGGCTTTACCAAAGTTGATCCGCGAAGCAAAAAAGTCTGGAGATAAAATACTTACACATTACATACAACAAAATATTGGAAGTTGAAACGTGACAAGTACACCATACAATGGCTACTTTGCCATGTTCCATGCATTCATTAATGTTATAGCTTGACAGAGGAAAACTAACATTAAACATACGATTAAATTTTATTTCATCTCACTGTTACGCGGGTCGGGGGGTTAATTACTAGTTCTAGCCCGAGGGCTTGGCATCCTTGTCTTGTTTTAACAAATCAATGAAATGTAACCACTTAAATTATTCTCACTGTATTTAAAAAAAAAGTTCGGCTGGAAAGTATAAACAATTACATTTATCTTGATTTCCATGCGAATCCAGATGGACCAAAATACGTTTGCATATTTGCTTTTCGCTTTTAATTATCGGGCGGGTATCAAATTACATTCCAACCCGAAGTTAAAATTACTGTTCCTATTTTTTAAACCTGATCAGTTCAAATTCGAACTTTATCAGGTGAACGTAGGCTGGAATTGATATTATGGAATAGTTATCTCTTCTCTAGAGAAGTTGCTATCGACCCAGATAATTAAACCGAGATCTCTGAGGTCCAAGTAGCGTGCGACCAACCAGCTGTATGAAAAATTTGGAAGTGGACCGATCAGCAATTGAACCCGGACCTGACGAACCAAGGCCCGGGACTCACCACGATGAGGATTACTGCCTTCGTTAAATGTTTTTCCAGTATTTGTTAATAGTATAGATACTCCAAAATCGTTCTGGGGACTCTTAATTCGAAAAAGTTAGTTGGGCGAAATTAATAACAGTTTAGAATATTTATGACTCGTAATTTGCAGCGTAAGTTCCTTTTAAACTTTACAAACCGTGTATAATAAGAATTTAACCTTCAAGCTTGGTATAGTTCAGATGTCTTGTCAGGTGAACCATTCTTTGATGCAGTCATACATGAACTGTTATCTATAATATATGTTACCCATTGCTGTGCGTTTATCTAAAATGTAGAACGGCTCTCCGGCAAGTAAAAGTGCATTAAATAAATATAAATAATTTGGTGGCTTTCCTCACTGTTGACATGTTCTCAAACTTATATTTGGTCATTCTATACACAGGAATTTGCACAAGTGTGAATGTTTTCATAACAGTTCGCTACATAACAGTTTTGGTGTTCGGATAGCAGCTAATCCTACAAATCCTTGTGTCATGTGTTAGTATTCATATTTAAAACTTTCCAAGAAATTATTGCACACCCGACTATAGCTAATACTACAAATAAATGACGCAATAAATTGTTTGGAAGACGATAATCTGTTTTTTTTTCAGGTGGCTATGAAAACATTCGACCATAGACGTGACTTTTGATTCTTCAATCCACAGAATTAATTTTATTCAGGATTCCAGAATCAGCGGTACATTACCTTTCTGAAAGTCGATACCTTCGATTTATGAGTAAAGGAGTCCAGATGTAAATTAAATGTACATAAACAGTAAGGGAAATATAAACGCTATTCTATGTAGACTTACTACGGTCACCAGTCACAATCCCTGACTCGTGTTTTCTATTCCGTTGAACCCTTCAACCGTTCATCTAAATGCAAATACTCGTAATGTTCAGGAGTTGGAGTTGATTTATATTTTATGGCTATTGCTACTGCTATTGCATCTTCAGATTCCGAGAAGGATGTAATGTATCGGGAATCCCTGGTCTGGTTACATTACATTAAGCATTGACATTAAGCGGATATAATAGTGTCGTTGTCGTTCCTTAGCTTTGATTTCCCGCCATGGAATTTCTTCCTCTTCATTTAACATAAATATTACATAAAGACACCTTAACACTCAAAGTACTTCCAGTCTTTAACTTTATAAACAACATCAACGGAAGATTATAGTTTCCTGTCCCCGCAATAATTGAAAATCTAAAGAACCCTTAAACCAAAGAAATGATTCCATGGACAGAGCAGAGGTGTCATCAAAACTAACAAGGGACAGAATTCGGTTGTAAAATTCAGAATGGTAAAATCCAAAACGATAAAATGTCGTTTCACTTATCGTTTAGCAAATCGTAATTTGTATCTAATGTCCTTTGGGCAATCTTTGTATGGAAGACGGTGACTGAATAAATTCAATTTATTTTGATGTTAGAAAAAATTGACTTTCCGTGGTTAGCTGTTGTGAACAAGCGAACCGTATTTGATTATAAAAATGCGATTATTATGCAAGTCTGAGTGAATGCAACACTACACAGCAAAGTGTGAGTGGGCAGCCCCTACAAAATGACACGACGAACTTCGATGACCATATACTAGTTATTGGTAGGAATAGAATTTTGTGTTCGACTACTTTCTTTGTAAGAGTAAAAGGAAACTCCGTTTTGAAAGAGGAAGCGACAATGACATTCATTCTCACGTTTATTGCACCAAGTCACGTGGATTGACTGCCAATTTCAACTCTATTTTGACAAGACACACGACTTGGAAAGTCTACTGATACATTCAACCATTTCGGATGCAAAGAACGAATCGGAATGCGATGGAAATATTTCACAGCAATCGATCTGGATACATTTTTCTTCGTAACATCTTCCTTGAACGCAGAATGTCGCAATCCTTCTCGGTTGAATTAGATTGTTCTCCGAGGGTTCACAGAGCGCCCCGTAATAGTAGGAGAAACTCCGGTAGAGAAGAATCTTCGCAAACAACCAACATTTATAGATAATGTAATATAAATTTACGTTAAAATAGGAATAAACTTGAAACTCGCTCAATACGGTAAATAATTTTACGTTTTGTTCTGTTGATTTCATGGTCTAATTTTTCCAATTACAGTCTGAGGGCAAACCAACGGGCTGGCCGCTCTGATTAGTACCCAGGTTCGAGTTTATTGATTTGATTGTCAGCACGAAATTAAAGGAAGTAGAGACGTGGCAGAGGAGCTATTCCTATAATTAGTGATTTTAATTTGACACTTAATTGATCTTTTGAATTAATTATTATAGAATTAACAAATTGTGCATTCAACCTAAGATTGTTTGTGTAACATTACCAAGTGTATGGAATGTAAGACGATCAATAGGCTTACACATAATTTCGAGGCTAACCGTTAATTACATGTGAGATTTCTATTCACAAGACGTGTAACACCGGGTGTTGTTTGTTGTATTTTAGTTCGGTCGAACAATGTATTTAGTTTTGATCACCACGCGCGCGTGCTGAGTCGGAGAAAGCTTGGGTTGGCTGTAAATCACTTTCACCCGATGGCTTTCACTGGTGAAACTGGGCACTCCAAATTTATAACGGTCATATCAACATTGGTATTCCATCCCGAACATGTGTCGGTCTTGGCCAATAGAAAATTTATAGTGACTCCATGGTTAGAGTCTCGGTGTTCATGGAAAGTCTAAAGTTTTGGTTTAATATTTTGATCAACGTTTGACAAGCGAGAAGATTGTAGTGAAATGTCAAGGAATTTTCGTATTGCACGGGTGCACTTGAGAGCTAATGGAATGTCACCCAGAGATGGGTCCTTCGAAAAATGTCAACGTAGATTCTAGTTTATAGCTTCCTTCTGATTAGAACTAATAGAACCACCAATAATATTCGGTGGTTCACAAAATTCGCCTTTCCGTTGAAACATTTCTACTAGCGGTACTTTATGCAAGGTAAAATGAAAATCTAGCTCTTTCTGCACCAGAAATACCTGTTATGACATACTCATACCAATGAATGGATGGATTTTTACAGTTCCATCGACTTTGCATCAATTTAAATGGCAAAATATATTTTCTTTTGGATCATTGGGGATGAACCACCCTGTAGGTTGAATTTTGTATTGGTATTGCGTGCAGTCCGGTGTGGTTTATAGCTCCAGCTTATAAAACTTGCTCACTCACTCAGTTTCGTAATTGACATGATAATGGTTGTAAGTTGTGGTTTTTGTAGTTCAATTCCCTTTCAAAGAACTAGTTTGATTTCTCTATTATCCTTTAAGGGATACAAATATTTGCAATAGTTTATGGGATTTCAGAAGTTATGGGCCGAAATTGAGAAGAGGGAAATTCTCGTCATAATAACTTCAAGGATTTGTGGTTCACTCATGCAGTTTTCCGTCATAAATTTATTTCATGAGATACAAGAGACGATGGATCACGCAATCGAATTATCTCACCTGATTTTTCCCCTTTAAGCGATTGCACAATTGTGCAAATATTTCATGCGGGCAGATTGGTTGGCTTCAACTGTATGAATTATTCCTTATAAGGAACCGGCTCTCACTAAGACATCCTCCAATTTCAAATACATACGGGTTATTTTAATGCGAATATTATTGTATCTCTTAAAATAATTTGACGACTTCCCTACTAGGTTAGCTCAAATTACTGACCAAATTAAAAGAAATATTGTAAAATTTGTGTCCGGTAGAATGTGGTTCGATCCATGAATTTAAAAAAACTGAATTAAAATAAGGGCCATAACTATTGGAAATATTTAATATTATGTTGACGGTTTTGGAAATATATGCACGGCGTTTCGCTGATCTAATGTTAGCAGTTCGATTAGATTTTCCAAAAATTCTATGTACCCATTTTTATGAGAATCTTTCTTAATGGCACAGAGAATTGAGTGCAGCTATTAACCACCTTGTACATCCATCGGGATATGATATGTAGGTTTATTTGAATGAAGTAAGAATCCGGAGCTCAAGATGTTTCAATGTTCGTATATGACCCAGACTTGAGGTAGGACTGACGAAGAACATTTCCAAATCTTAAGATCTTTGAATACCGATTACTTGTATTTGAGAACATTGCCGGAGATTGGAACTGGAACTGGGACCCTACGCCCAAAATCGTAGAGCTGCTGTGTTTCGTATGACCCTTGACTTCACCTTTGAGCTTGATATTCCTCTTCCTTTACTCTTCTCTCATTTTATTCAATCCAATCCATTAAATTCCCTCCTCATCTGTGTCTCAAAGAAACCAGTTTGAGTGAAGGAAGAATCGTATTTATACAGAAAAAAAAACCAGAGACGGTACATCGTGTCTCTTGCGTACATGAATAACAAATTTCTCGACTTAATAGAATTTCGGTTCATTGCTAGAAACGTTACATTTGTAGGAATACTCTATTCCTCCACGAATGTGCTATTCCTGAATATTTTTGCCTGATTTGAGTATTACGCGAACGGCGACTTCCTTGTCAGATAAACTTTCTCCTTAAGCATGCGAGTTATGGACAAATACTCACATTATCAATCATATTGTCTGCTGAATTTCCGGGTTCTGTCTACGTTTTATGCATATCCTTGTATCGATTAAATCATAACTGGGGCAGGTGATCGATACATCCTTGAAAGGCTTATGACATCCCGCCATTTCGTAGAGATTTGGGGCAGGGAAGATACACCAATCAATACAAAAAATCTAAAATGAGAAACAAACGTATCTTCAAAGCAATTGCATCACGTTTCGAGAAAATCGAACCCTGCACAGCGAAATGGCAAGGAGCTGCCTGCATTTATATATACTCAGCGAAATTGCCTTAACCTTAAATTTCCTTTCCGTCTCGCGTACTTTCTAATGAATTTCACCGGCGTAGAAAACTTTCACTCTTCCTTTTCGAGCCGTTGCGTGCGTGTTGAATTAAGTAGGAAGGATCGACTTGGGAAGTTTTGTCCGGAGAGCTACGCTCAGGAAACTTTACAAAGGAGGTCTGATTAGGTTCACTCAACACTGTCTACACATTAATTCATTAAGGGTTGAGGTTAATTATTTTCCTACGAGATTTCTGATTCGTGTACTTTGCGTGGCAGCAACAGCGGTGATACTTACACCTACGCCTTTGTCTTCAAAGACTCCCAGCCTGCCAAACAGGTCAATGGAACCCGAACGAATCCAGTGTTGGTAGGTTTTCAAAATATTTCGCAAAACATGTGTTTTAGTACTTACGAGGTGGATCATAATACTCGGTCCCTGTCAGCTTACGCTAAAGCATTCCTTACTACTCGGAGTAGTCAATGCAAAGTCAATCCATTCTATGCGAAATAATCCTCCTTTATACTACAGTCAGTGACATTTAACGGAAGAATTTAAAAAAAATACATAGTAAGAAAAACTTAAAGTGTAGAAAAAGAACTTTTAAGCAAATATCACACACTGTCAGTGCGAAGGAATCAAAACCTTTCCGTAGCGAAAGGGTAAAAGACTGTCTATGCTATGACGAACTGACTACTTATTTGTTACATATCTTAATCGTGCAAGTCTCATTAAAATTAGTTTTACAGAAACACAGACTTGAGACAAAATAATAATTCGAGCAATGCCGAAAAATTGGTAAGCGGTCGGATGGCGTTATTTATCGGATAATGAGAACTGGACCAAATTGTTCAACATCTTCATTTGAAAATGAACAATTCCGATTCAAATACAGACTAAGGCGACCGGAAACCTTTAGAAATATGAGCGATGAATTTACATTAAAATTTTAGTGGAACTTCTAACACTGTCAAATTTAAAAACATAAATATTCATTTATATTCATTATATTTCAATCTTAACTCATAATTTGAATTTTAAAATTGCAGAACACATGATTCAATTTTGATGTTGAATACAATATTTACGACTCGAAATATGAAACATACAATGCTTAATGCAAATGGAAGAAGTAATTATGATTGGTCCGAATGCGTCTTCGACCACTAAAGTTACTATTAGTATCATTGCAGGAACTATAGTTAAAGGTAGTAATTAAAGGTTCCAACAAATTCTGAATATATCAGATTCTAGATACCTGACAATACGAAGTAGCTTATGAGTCAAGGAGTGAGAAAATTAAATACCTACGATGTATATTTTGCACTCATAGTATATAATTAACTCTACCAATTACGCACCCGTTTTTTTATTACTGTATTCTATGAACTTCATTGCAATAATTTAGCATTTTATTTAAGCTCTTCAAAAAAATAAAATCCGGTTGGATTAAAAGAAGGCTGGATGTTTCCAACAAACGGCAAGACCTGCATTTAAATATGTGATATCTGATGCGTTAAAAAAGGCAGAACGATAGAAGGAAGAAAGCTCAAGGTTGAACAGTTTACGTGTGAGTTTGCTCGTTTTAATTATAATGTTTGTTTAACCATAATGTATGCGGATGATACGCAACTAATTATATCTGGTCCGCCTGAATGTATTAATTTATTACTAG